>DF237381.1:11989-78944 GCA_000708835.1 Klebsormidium nitens | reverse complement strand
CTAGGACACCGTAGGACAGGTCTACGTCTGCCAGTGCAACTTCAAGTTCTTGTGTGTGTGCACTGTGATTCTGAACCAGGTATGACCTCCGACGTGCAGGTCCGCCGTGACCGAACGCGCGCGCTCGCGTGACAGCTAGTTAGTCATGGCATCATTCATTTGAGGCGCGGCCTAAGCCGCTTCGGCGCCCGCGCTCTCGCGACCGCGTGACGTCACGGTAACAAGGGAGTGCTCAAAGGCCAATAGGACCATGCAAGGTGATGTAGGCACGTACAGAAACGTAGAATGGCTCTCCTTTGGCGGCCAGCAGGCTCTCTGGTTAAAGTGCAGGCCGTTTTATTCGGAGTGGTCGTCTACCTGCTGCAAGGGGGCCCGGTGCGTGCAGACAATGGGACCACTATAAGCATAAACGTAAGCCTTTCTCATCACCTTTTGCTATTTTTCTTCAAATTTCTGACTGATAAGCTTTCTACAGGGTGTGTTGGTACATAGTTGCAGTTTCAGCCTTTCGTCCTCAAATGTAAGGACTGCTCTTCAGAGGCATTGAGAGGTATATATCATCAATTCGCGACTGGAAATCTCTGGCCGTAGAGCATTCAAACTCTGGCGGTAGAGCATTCAAACGACACCCTGACCTACGTTGCTTGAATCCAGCTAGTCACCATCTTCTCTACCAGTCCTCTTCGTCGATCACTGGCAAGTGGGATGTTTTTGGATGAGAAGACGCCATAATTTATCTGACTCCTTGCTTAATGAGAACTGCATCTACATTCAATGCTGGGATTCGGGGATGCAGTAATAAATTGGCATCTTGCAATGAAAGCCCAGAGTCATTGGACTTACAATTTGAGGAATCTAAACCCTCAGCTGCAACTCTGTCTATGCAGAGTGGAAGGGAAGTGGCAGCAAGACTCGACTAGGGTTGTCGAACCAGATGTCAGGTCAGGATTTGGAAGCATGTGTGCTGACCTCTCGAAGCTTTCCACTGCAGTTCCTCTCAGCCAATGGACCTGTGGCGGTTGGAGACCTTCTGCAACTTACGACCCTTCTCCGGAATACTGGCCCAGGAAGTTACGCTAGCTCTGTGGCTGCTGTGACCTACAATGGAACACTGACTGTTACCTGCTCTGGTTTGTACCTCTCAAAATTCCGGCCTGATCGTTCTTCCTCGAGCAAAGATCATGGCTGCTTGCCAGATTGCTTTACTGCTCAAGAAACTTTGTAGACACTTTTGCCCTTCAAGTTTTCAAATCTAGGGAAAGAAGCAAAGTGCACCATAGCCAGTGCTTTTCTTTTTCTTTTTCAGTTCTTCCAATGTTATTAAGATTGTTGACAGGTCTGCCACCCTGGTTGTTTGAGCTTGTGGGCTATATTGCTGTATGTGCGGCAACCTTCGTACGCCGTTGATCATATTTTGCCGACGCCTTTGCCGACTTGAAGCAATTAACAAATGCAACGTCTCTGCGCCTGTGCAGACGCTTACATAATCAACATAAACAGCACGTTGGCCAGCCCGGGCTGTACCAAGCAGCCCATGAGCCCACCGTATCCAGTTGGCTTGAATGGAACATATCCAGGCTGCGATGTGAATCCTCAGGGGGTCTTTAACCTCAACACAAGCACCGGGCCGGTGCGATATCCTTCATCAGTCACGGCCGATGGGCACACAGCCATATGGACAGTGAGATATCTAACTATCCAACTATCCAGAAACTTGTTGAGAGCAGGCATTTGCATCTGTTGCTTAACAGCCAGAAGAGATTGGCCCAAAGATTTGGTACATGCTTCATGACTCTTTCAATTACATACTTGTCTGACGGCCCTTTTGTTAGCATTGTCGTCATTGCTCAACAGCAGAGTTGCAACTTCCACCGGGCTCTCTATAAACCAGGCCCCCGTTGAATCTGAAATTAGTGTTGGTTTTTCCTTGTGCAGAATGTGATTCTTGTTCCCAACGTGTCCACTGCACTTCCTATGTTTGGACGCATCCAATATCAACAGCCCATCCTGTGCCTTGCTACTTTTGGGCCCTCACGCGGGAGTGTTGCCAACTCCTCGATCCTGAATGCTCTGAACGAAGTCAATGGCACCTCATCAAGCACTCTGCAAAAAGGAATAACGTTCGCACAAATCCTACAACCAGTGAGGGGTCCATGTCTTATCCCTTGTCTTCATGGGCCTTGCTTCCCGCATCCGCCCGCTGACAAAGGCAACTTTTTGTTGATGATGTAAGAGCGTATACATACTCTCCTCATTGTGAAATGGTTGGGCTTCAATTGTTTGCTTTGTCCTTGCTGCATGTTCCAGTTCCTAGTCCCTGTTTTTCCTGGTAATCTAGTACCACGGCTAAAGCTGGTTTGCTCGTGTCGTGCAGCCTAACCTCTTTCCCTCCAGCAACCCCCCACCTTTGCCCTTTGAGCCCCCCACCATCGAACCCCCCTATTCCGACTCCCTTCAGAAGATTGCTCAGTGAATCTATGGATACCATTGCAGGACCCGGCGCTATCATATTTATGAGTGTAAGCCATTTCCGAAGAATTTGAGTACATGCGTTGCTTCAGAGTTCATGCCCGTCACTAGGTTGTGCACTAGCTAGAGGCAGTAGACATGGGTCCATCTCATGTTAGCTGACGCTTGTTTCTCACGACTGTCTCAAGATATCTAGCTGCTCCTAAGCGTCTACATAAGAGTTGATAAGGCTGCTCGCCTTCGCATTCGCGTTTTCTTTTCAGTTGGTGCTTGCTTGTGTGAGTGCTTTCGACATCTTGTTGGAGTTCTAAAGGATATGCAAGATGGACACTGATTTGCCAAGGTTCATTTCAGTGGTTTGCTGGTGTGAGGTTGACGTACATGTGAATCTACAAGTGCTGTTGCGCATGTAATGAGAATTGTCATGTGAGACAAAGCGTTGGCTACTTTCAGTTCGTTGCCGCAAATGGGCCTGTCACTGTTGGCAAGCTTCTTCAAGTGACAACACTCGTGCGGAACAGTGGAATCAGTATGCTCAACGGGGCGACGACTATGGTAAATGGCACCTTGAGTGTCTCCTGCTCAGGTAAGTCACGCTCAATGTTTGTTGTCCAGCTTGATTCTTATTCGCTCAAGTGGAGATGCTTCTGCAGCTCTCAAGCCGCCCTGTTTCAAGACATCATATATTTAGTGCGATGTTTCAGCTGACCCTTTTCAGCTTCCTACAGACGCCTTCCTCATCAACCGGAACCTTACATTAGCAAGTCCGGGATGCAACGAGAGAATAACTATACCACCATATGCGGTAGGAACACCTCTCAGCGAAGCTTACCCTGGCTGTGATGTAAATCCACAAGGTCTGTTCGACTTGAACGCTAGCAGCAGCAGAGTTTTCTATCCAACAACGGTTTCTGCTGCTGGTCACACTGCAACGTGGACGGTGAGCTCCAGCTCTCTTCATTTCTAGCATGCTTATGCGAAGCACCCAATAGCATGCTTTACAAAATTGCCGGCACTGCTGATGTCAAAAGGTTGCCTGCTTGTAACCTATTCGCCAGAGTCATTCAAGCAAGACTCGAGTCATAGGGCGGTTCTGTTGGTTGCCATCACTGTCTCTTGTGAGTGCCTTGGTGCATAATGGCTCCAAGAAACTCTTGAAGTTCGAGGCTCTGATCTTATCCTTCAATGCATACAGAATGTGATGTTGCCCCCCGACGCAGCCATCGTCGCACTCCCGATGATTGGGGTTATTCAATACCAGGAACCTATCCTCTGTGTTGCGACGTTTAGCGCCAATCCCTTTAGCGCACCCATCGGGAATGCCCCTACTGGTATCGACGGCACTTCCTCTCTTGCTCTTCAAAAGGGGGTCATTTTCAACAGCATTTTGCAGCCGGTGAGGATCTTGAATGTTGATTACCGTCTAGCAAAGAAACAATCCACCTCCTCTGACTGTCACCATGGGCTGCTCTAAGTAGTTGTGTCAAGTTCAGAATCTGAAAGAGAGAGAAGTGAATAGCCGTCCCATTTCTTTATTGAGAGAGATGGCGGATTTTACAAGAAGTATGTTCACCAGGATGTGAGAAACGGTTGAAAAGGGCTTTATCTAGCAAAGGAATCCTGGTCTTCAGGCGAAGTCTTATTCCTTCTGGTGGTTTTGTCCTTTTCGTCAACGTTGAGCAAAAGCCGTTGCTTTATTGCACGTCGAAAGCACACGGAGACGTCAGGATCAGAACTTGGAAGCAAAGATCCTGGTAGAGCCGGCGCCCAGGCCTTCCTGCCCTTGTCAAATTCCAACTTGCAGTCGGTCTTCAAGTTGAAACATCTCAAGGCGGCCACCGAAAACTTTTCAGAAGCCAATATCATTGGTAAGGGTTCTTTCGGAGTGATATACAAGGCAGTCCTTCCGGACGGGTCAGTGGTTGCTGTGAAGCGGTTGGAGAAGAGGCCCGGCCGCAGGGTCATCGAGGAAAGGTCCTGGAACACGGAGATCAAGGCCCTGGCCAGTGTTCGGCACAAGAACTTGGTGCCGCTGTTGGGGGTATGCATGGAAGGGGGTGAGCGGCTCCTTGTGTTCCCGTTCTTTTCTAGGGGCAGCTTGAGCGACCGCCTCCACCATCCTCTCGAGGCCTCCTTCGTTTTGTCTTGGGTGGAGCGAGTAGGTGTCGCACGCGACATCTGCCGGGGCTTGACCTACCTTCATCACGACCTGTCGCCGCCCATGCTGCACAGAGATATTAAAGCTGCCAACATATTGCTGGCTGAGGCAGACAATATGGAGGCGTGCATAGCAGATTTTGGGCTCGCGCACCTTGTGCAGGATTTGGGAGGACAGACGTCAACTATGGTAAAAGGCACGGTATCATACATGGCACCAGAGTATCTTCACGGTGGGGCGAAGTTTTTGACCCGAAAATGTGATGTCTACAGCTTCGGAGTTCTGCTCCTCGAGATTGTGAGCGGGCGCCAGGTTATACGGCAAGACGAGAGCGGGGTAGTTGAGCGGCTCACTGAGGTTGCTCTTAGACATCTTAAAGAGGGCAGAGTGCCGGACCTTGTTGATCCCCGGCTCAACGGCAACTACGATTTGGAGGAAGCGCAGCGCCTGATTCAGATTGCAACATTCTGCTTGCGAAGGGATCCCTCGACAAGGCCGAGCATGCAAGCGGTCAGCTCGCTACTTGTGGGTCTCGCAACAACCGAGGTCGCGGCCAGCTTTGATGGTGAGAGTTGGGGGCCGGACTCAGAGTACACAGACGTCACTAGTGACATGCCCTTCGAGGCCGATTCAAGGAGCTTTCAGGCGTCCGCAGAGAGTACGATTCTAGTAGCTTCCAGATTTGTCACACCACGATAGCTGTCGGGAAGTTGACAAAAAGCGACCCGTTGTGTTTCCATAGAACAAAGTCAAGGTCATAGGTAAGTATGCTTCATACACCGATTTGCGAACTTGCTACCGCATACTTATCTTCATGTGATCCGAAGTACGTTGCTTACGTCTTGGGTTGATTGATGAATGGGAGTTACGTAGAAACGTAGGACTCAATTTGTTGGGATTGATGTATTTCGCTTTAAATTGGGTGTACTACACGGGACTTAAATATAGAATCATTGAGATGGGGCTAAACGTAGCTGAGTCCTTGCCGCCCGTAAGGTTGCAAACCATCTGGATTTACAAGGAGACCCGTCCTCTCAAGAGCTTGCTCGTCGATATGCTGTGCATATTGTATAGTGAATCGACTGAGTTGGACCATGACATCAGGCTACCCAGCTTCATGTGTCCGACGTCGAGTACCGTACATGCAAGTATCGATTGATCATACGACCTTGATTGCCAAGAAACTTCACTTTAAACCGATCAGTCCGACTGCAAAACAACGTGACTAAACTACGACAGATAGTAATCATTTCGATCATGTGACCAAGACGGTTGCACGTGACCACACCGCAGTGCGTGATTCGACGACTGTACTAAACGTGCGCAAGTACGATAGCTGCGACGCGGGCATCTCTGTGCTAGTATATGGTATACGGAAGTTGTCGGATTGCATATCAGTGATGAATGGCATGTCTCATGTACGTCGCGAGCACTCAGTCATGCGCGGCACCAGCCGCGGCCGCCGGTCAGACGTGATCACGCTTAATTGATCAATTGGTTCTTTGCGTATCGTTGGATCACGCAAAAATTGTATACATGCAGGACTCAATGGTCATTTCTTTTAATACACGCTTAGGAACCTGGGCCCATGGCGTAGAAACAAGCAATTTCGGGGTTCGGGCTTCATAAAGAAACGTTATATTCTAGTTACTAACAACAAAGCAGCATGTTTTATCACAAGAGTAGGGCTACAAGCATGCTACCCTGTCTGGCATGGCTTAATTAAATTACTGGGTATATAAAGTCAAACAACTTTAGCAATCAACATGCAGTCAATCGCATCAAAAGTTGAGCCGACATGGGCGGGCTGTCCCCATCTCTGAGTCTGCGCGGCAAGCTGCAGCCGCCTAGCTAGCAATGCCGCTGGCTGTCGATCGATTCCTTTTCTATAAGTTCGACAGGATAATGGCATTCGACCATGTATATGACGTGATATATGATGCACATAGGTGGGGGCCGCGGGCCGCAGCGGCGCCGGCCACATTAATCAATGCCAGCATGTGCATGCACGCATCTACCCCGTAGCGCTTATAGTAAAACCCGGCACATGCACAGCCGCCCGGCCGCGGCCGGTACCTACACTAAAGAGCTCCGTCATTGAAAACGGAAGAGTAACTTAAAGATGCATGTCGTTGATCATTCAATAACAAAAATGTGTGCTGGCAGCGAACTTGATTGCTTTCGTGAACGTGGAGCATCCGACAAGTCAAAGCTTAAGTTCCATGACTTATTGAAAAGTGTCTTGGACCGAATCCAGCTCCCTTGACTTTATTGCTTCCATGCACATATCCTTGGGTCACATGTTTCTTTTTGAGAATGGTCCTCCCAAAAGCCTCTCAGAGATCGGTCTATTGTTACCACCTTGGGCACCGGGAATTCCTTGAGCGTTTCGTCGACGAAGGAGCTCCCTTAGGTCCGGCTGCAAATCCCGAGGAGAGCCCTGAAAATCTCTCTCGTCCCGCAGAACCATCCTTTCGTCGTCCAGCATCCTTGCGCCTTGCATCATCACCTCCCTACGTCCCTGCTGCATCACCTCCCTTTCATCCCGCAACACGGTCTCACGGCCTTCCAACATCATTTCTCGCTCATCCCTCACAAGCATTTCCCTACCGCCTCCAAACGCGCCCATCATCTCGCCTCTCCTCGCTTCTTCAAACATGATCTCCTGCCTTCTTCCACCTTCCCTATGCATATCCTCTCTCATCGCCATTCTCCGCATTTCCTCGAACCTCATCCTCTCTTCCTCCATTCGTGCCTCCAGCCCGCCCGGTCCGAGCCTCTCTACAACCGGTTGCCGCCTCATACCCGGACTCATTTCCCCGTCCCGTTGGCTCTCAACCCGAGAACCCGGCAGACTTAGCCGGGCATGAACAGGCGCTCGCCCCGGGGGGATCCCTTGACCGGCGCCTCTGACCGGGGGAACGCCACCCGCTGGACTCAGTTCCCCCGCCTCCTTAACGCCTGGTTCCTCTGCAACCCGCACCTCCCCCTCCTCCATCTCCGGCAGCTCGCCATGTGTCCCACCACGGATTCTAGTCTCCTCCAAGGGCAGCGTCTTCCGGCGGCCGATATCCGACGACGACCGGGGCATAGCATATGCCGTCTGCACGCTCGCCGGCGCGAGGCGCGCGCTTTGGGACCGGAACGCGCCCGCGGGCATGAGCGCCGCCGCTTCCTCCCGGAGCCGTTTCCGCTCGGCAAGGGCGGACACGTCATTCGCCTTGGTGGGTACCGTTCCGGTGGGTACCGGCTTCTCTTTTGGAGCCGCCGTTCCCGCATTGCCAACGGCTTCCGGCATCTTCGTTTGCCCCGCTTGGGCCGCAGTCTCTTGCTTAGAAACGGGCTCCACCAATTCGCTCGTTGCAGCTCCCAAGCTGTTCGCTTTCTCTAGAGAGCGCGACTTGAGGCTCCGAGACTCGCCCTCTTGCTTCCGTTCGGAGTCATCCGCAGTGACTGCCGCCTTCTCTTCGGCACGCCCCTTCGGTGGCTCCCGTCTGATTGCCTTAAGCTCGCCCGGTTCCTCCCCCCGGGGGTGTGCAAATCGGCACGCCTCGCCCTCGCGGCACTTCCCCATGAGGAAGAACCGACAGGGCTTGGAGCCTTGCACGTGCGCGAACCTGCACGCATCGCCTTTGTCGCACTTCGGAAAGTAGCGGCACGGGATCGGCTTTGTCCGGCTGTCCGGCTCTGGGCTTCGCCTCGCGTCCCTTGAGTCGCCACCGAGGCGTTCTCCTGAGTAATTCCGAGATCCTCCACTTTTACTTGGGCCCTTATCTTCCCGATCCAACCCCCTCTGCGAACCCTCTCCACTTTGGCGCCTGTCCGGCTGCTCTCCTCTGGACGCGTCTTCTTCCCTCCGCCCCCCTTGCGTGTCATCCGCCGGCCTAGGTTTATCTTTCGTTGCGGAATCACCACTTTTTGGGTTAGCTCCTAAACCTCTCTCAGCAGTTGGTAACCCCTCTCTACCCGGCGCACCCACGCCTTGGTTTGCGGCAAAATTCCCTTCCGCACGCGCTTGAACTGCGGAACGCAAGCCCGAAGTCCCCGCTACCCCATCCGTCTTCAAAGCACTGCTGAGACCTTCTGAAACTTTCGCCTTCTCCTCAACGGCTACTGACCCCTCAGACTTTTGCCCTCCCGATCCCGACTCGTCCTTGGCACTTTTTAAACTCTCCTGGCTTTTCTCTTCCTTCCGACGTCCTTTTGGGCTCACCTCCCGACTTCTGCTCTCTTTCCCGCTCCCTCGTGGGCTTCTCTCAACCGACGCCCTTCCCTTCGTCCCGAGATCCTTTGGCGCTCTTTCACCGTCATCCCGAGCTCTCGGACTCTTTCCTGGGGGCCCTTCCCGGTCCCTTTCTTGGCGCCCCCGTCTGCCCGGGCTCTCGTCTACCGACCTGCTTCGTTGGTCGGTCCCTCGGTCTCTTGACTTCTCCCGACTTCTTTCGCGGTCGCTACCCCTGGCTCGGACTATCTCCCTGGGTGCATCCCGACTCGATCTTATCCCGTCCTCTTTCTCCCGGCTTCTCTCGTCGCGCTTCCACGAATCAGACCGGGACAACTCGCCTGTCCTTTCTGAGTCTCTTTCCCGATCCTTCCTTTCATCCCTTATCCATCCGGAACTCATTCTCGGGCTCGGTTCCGACTTCCCATCTCTCGGACTTCGTTCCGACTTCCCGGCTCTGGATTTCGGTTTCGGAGCCCTCTCTCTGGGACTCGCTTCCGTTGCCCTCTCTCTCGGGCTAAGAATTGAGGACCCCTTCTTCGAGCTGCCTTTGGTATCCCGGTCTTTGTCTCTGGGACTAGGTTCTGACCCCACCTTTCGCGGGCTAACTTCCGACCCTCTGGTATCGTGGCCCCTTTCCCTACTGCGTTCTCGCCGATCTCCCTCTTTCGAAGGCCTTTCCTTTGGTTCCCGGAAACCTTTCGAATCCTGCCGCTCATATCTCTCATTTTCCTTCCGGAGCCGCTCATCCCGTGCTATCCTCTCAGCAAGCCGCCTCCCTTCGTCGTACCGCTTTGCGTTCTCCCGGTTTCGCCGCGCCTTTTCCTCCTCCACCGACAGCGTTTCAGCTTGCTTCCTTTTCCGTTCATCTTCTTCCTTTCCGTTCCGTGCTTCCGTTGACTTTTCCACCGCCGCCCTTCTTGGCTCTATCCCCCGGGGAGTTGGAGCTTCCTTCGTTCCGTCGTTGTCCTGCCGAAGTTCCTCCGGGAGCTCTCGGTTCCGCGGTTCCGTTAGGCTCTCCCGCGGAATCCGTTCGTTCTGGAACAGAACGCTCATTTCCTGCTTCTGATTTGCAGCCCCCGTTGGACCTTTTGCTGCCGGGTTCGCGGCTCCTCTTTTTTGGAATCCGGGCGCCCCATCAAAATCCATAGCATCCACCTTGGCAAATTGTTCAAAACCAGGGGGCAAGTCAGGGGCTTCCGGCACCCCCCCGGCGGGCTGCTGCTGCGAATTGGTGTTTGGGGGGGTAAATACGTCCCTAGAGTAGGCGGGTTTAGTCCCAATCACGGGGTCAGGAACACGCAACGAACTAGGCACCCGAACCAGGGGAATCTCTAGAGGTGCGGGCCTCATGGGACTGCTCCTGAGAACCTCTACAGGTCGCGAGAAAACAGAGTCTACCGCACTTCCGGGCGTTGACTTTGCTGGGGAGACTCCTGCTGAAAAGGTTGTAGGCGCAGGGGGGAGATTCAGCGAGGCAAGCGCACCCCCCGCCGCTTCGAGCCTGCTCAGAGCGTTCTTCAAAATGCTCTTCTTCGGAGCCTTCGAGAGATCGACTGGAGCGCCTTTTGGAACAGATCCCGAAACCGCAGCTACAGGCGTTTCAACAGCTTTCAGAAAGTCGGCCGCAGCTGCAACTTTTGTCTCTGCTTTCTCGCTGTCGTCCACGAGGGGCGTGTACTTTACATCGGGAACCTTAGAGCTTTCCGGACCATCAGAGCGGCTGGCCTTCGCGACCGGCATCTCTAGGCTTCCCCCCTCAGGCTTCCGCTTCACGCCACTCAATGGCGAGGCTTCCGTCGTTTTGGGCTTCTTACTGCGGCCTAGGGGAATAAGCTCTGCCGGCCGTTTCTCACCCTTCTTACCCCCGCTCCCTACTTGTACATCGAGCGTGTTCACATTCTTCCCCTCGTCGCTCCCCAAATTCACACCGGTCGCCTTACTGGGCCCCGCCAGGGCCTTCTTAGCTCCTTTAGCAGGTGTGAACAGGGCCGAGTACGGGCGCCTCGCCTCGAAAACAAGGCCCCTTCCGGCGGCGTCCGAAAGCAGCGCCGCCCAGTGCGGATTCCGCTTGAGGGCGGCGGAATTGCCGACGATCCAGAGCGAGTTGCGGGCGCGCGTGAGCGCGACGTTCATTCTGCGGACGTCCGCCACGAAACCGATGCCGCCGGTGCGGACGGTCGAGAGGATGAGGACGTCCACTTCACGGCCCTGGAGTAAACGGGGGAGGAGAATCTTAAGTTACTGACCGACTTACAGGATCCGAAAGTGCGCAGATCTACCACTATACGCTGGCTCGTTGAGTCGTAAAGATGGACCCATAAGCCAAGTTCCTGCCACCAATAAAGTGTGGCAAGGGTTGAAACGGTCCTCAAGTCTCTGCCTCCGCTGTACTGATGACTCCTTTGTAATTGCAAGCAAGGGTCGGAGGGGATATACACTGTTATTACGTTGTGCGAAGCACGAAAAGAATCGGAAAGGGTGAAGTCATCTCCGAGATTCAGGAACGCGTGGTTGAAATTTGATGCGGCCGTCGGCGAGGTCTGAATTTTGCTGGACTTTTCAGCCCGCGTCCCTGACTGAGTCCTGACACAAGCTCACACCAAACACAGATCCGTCAATCTGCTTAACGTGTCTTAGAGCGGGGCGTGTTCACATACGGCCGCCTACCTGGAAGCCATCCACGGTGTTAAACTCCACGTCCAGCATCGCCCGGTCGCCCATGACCTCCCGAAACTTTCTCTTGAGCGCCTCTAGCTGCTGCTTGTACGGGGTGATTATGCCAACCCGCCCCCGGAGGTTTTCCCCGGGGTACGATCGCCGCACACCCTGGTAGAGCTCGAAAACCGCCGTCGCTTCCGCGTCGTTTGAGAGGGAGGAGGCGCCCCCGCGGGAGCGCTCTTGACCATCCACAACGTCGAAGAATACTGCAGGGAAAACGTCAAGGCTACTGGGTTCAGCTTCTGCCTTTTTCCTTCAAAGATGCAGGTTCTGGTCAAATCAAAACGGCCGTCGCTTTCTCGTCGTCGCAAAAAGAGTACAGGCTTCTCGGCGGGAACGTTATTGGCGGCCAATCAATCCAAGAAAACGAAGATCAAAATAGTTGAGCGGTTCGTCACGGATAACCTTAGAAAGTTCAATAGACGGCGTCTGTAAACCTTGCAATTGAGGAGGCCGGTTGCAACGACGTTTTTGGTTGGTTGACGACGCAAAGAAGAGCGACCCTGCGTTCAAACATGCTCCACAAATGCAGATCATGGAGCATGCAAGCAAGCAGCGATGCTCGACTGAGCGCGAGGCTGCGGTTCCCTTTCTTACGAGTTTCCTTAAGATGGAGCCAGAAAGAGCGCTCCACAGGCAGTCAACTCTAGCGGAATCAAAGAGCTTATCAGCCCCGACATTGCTAATATTCTCGCATACCACACAGACCAAACAAAGGAGGAGTGTCATTCCCAATTGCCTCTACGGTCCGGACACCAAGAAAGATACACTCTTCTTCACTTTATCTACCGAACACCGAAACAGTGCAACCCTTTCACTTACCTAAGGACCAAATACCGGACGCTCGTGACCCGCACCCTTTCCAGACGCCCAGGAGATGCTTTTTCTGTCTGCACGGAAGCTTACTAGTCCCAACACTGATATACCCTCATTTACCTTCTTTTACGGACCGATCACGAAGATAGTCGCACTCTCACTTACCGTACGGACCGAACACCGGACGCTCGTGGAACGGGACCAATCTGGACGTCCGGGAGATGCCTTCTCCGTCCGTCAGAAGGCCCCCATAAAAGTGGGCCGACGGGAACTGGCGGATCTCCGGGTGCATCCGGTACTGGGCGCTGAGCAGAGTGACCGGCAAGCCCCCCCGCTGCAGGCGCTCGAAGAGAGACCGCTCGTAATTGAAGTTGGCTGCCGCGCGGCTGCAAGAAAAAAGGATACTTGTGAAGGAAGTTTTTTTCCGAGGTGTTTATAGATGACACGTCTGCCACTGAGGCAACTGCTCAGGCTCGCTGACAAATGAAGCTGGCAGCTGCTCCCGGCAGATGAAGAAACCAGGTTTCTCGAAGCTGACGTTTCCAAAGAAATCTCCCGTCAAAGACCAGTGAAGAAGAACCTGATGATTTTGGGGAGCATGCGATGATCCACAAAGGAAGATAATGGAAAAGAGCAGAATAATACACTGCTGAAGCTGAACGCTGCTGCTTCAGAAGTGACAGTGACTGCTTGTCTGGAAGTCCATGCTTTATGATCTGCGGTTGGTGTCCGTTCAGTTTTGCAAGAGCGACCCAAATAAGGACACCGTTCGTCGTTAGATTCTGCAGCTACTCTTATGGAACTTGGAAGTAGCGGCAGTGATCCCAAGGTGCTGATTGTGTTATGGGCTCATCAGTGTCTTCAAAGTGGAAACTTACCTCAGCACGGTAGCTGGCAGCTGCTTAGGGTCCCCAATCATGATACACCGCCCCCCACGGGGCACCAACAACTGCAGCGGTATCAGTGTTGCCGGTTCCAGCGCCTGAGCCGCCTCGTCGATAATTACGGCGTCGAACAGGCCCCCAGCCTCGCTCCCCTTGCTCTCCTTACACGCCGAGTATACGTCCCCCCAACACCCCGACAGCGTCGTCACCACGATCGACGCGTCGCGTAGGATCTTCCGCCGGACGGCGCTCCGTTTCGCGCGCTCCTGCTCGCGCGTTTTCCGGTCCGCGGCCTCGAGCGCAATGATCTCCGACTGCACCGCTTTCCGCTTCTGGTACAGCCCGTCGAGCGTCTTTTTCAACTTTTCCTCCCCCTCCCCGGCAGGGCCGTCCGCACCCCCCCCCGACGGCGCACTCTTCTTCTGGGCGGCGCTCATCTCGGAGCTTATTTTCACCAGCGAGTTCCGCAGCTGCCGTTTCTGGTCTTCTGAGGCGGGCTTATTCACACCATCGCTCGGTGAGGGAGACCGGGTCTCAGCTTCCACGAGTGTGTCGATGTGAACGGGCCGGCTGTCGGGATGGATGGTGCGGGCGTTTCCGATGCGGACGATGCTTGGTCGGACGGGAAGGCCGTCTGCGCCCCATACGCCGCTGCGAAGGAGAGGTTGCTATCAGAATCATCTACCTTAAACTGTCCAAGGGCTGTCGCACCATGCCGCAATTCCAAAGCTCTCCTCCTCTCCTTCAGGCAGATTCACGAGCTCATAAGCAATAGAAGTATTTACTGTTACGACCAAAGTACGAAAAAAGTAATCGGCTTCTTTGACGGGGACGAAGAGGAGGGTAGATGGGCTGCGACTTGTTTCTAATGAGATTGAGTGGAGCCGGCTGAGCTGCTAGCTAAAAGTCAGTCACTAAAAGACCGCTGAACGTAAGCCTCTCATGCAAAAAAGTCAGAACTTAAATCTACTTCGTAGACTTGATCGGCATGTTCCGTTGAATGTTATCAATCGATAGAATGTGGTTGAAAGGTCCTGACCTCGCCTTCTGCTAAGCTCAGCTCCCGGAATCCATGGTGCAACTTTTCCGCTCTTCCCTAGAAGCTGCCAACCTTCAGATTATGAATTAAGCAGAGGACCGCAGTCTGTCTATATACAGCCGTGCACGGGTTGAAAACTCTATCATGCGACCCTCAAAGGCTTTTTCGACGTACCTATCAATCAGCTGTCCATCTCACCTTTTCAGCAGCCGTGCAACCAGCTCATCCACCGCCGCGTTCGACTGCGCACAGAGCAAGATCCGGGGGGCTCCTTCCCCACCCAATTGCACCCCCCCGGCAAGTCCGTTTCCATTTTCCTCTCCCTTGGCCATCAGTTCTTTCGCCTCCTCAGCCTGCTGCCACGCCCTCTGCGCTTGCGCGGTCAGGATCGCCGACTCCTCCCGTTCGCTGAGCTTAACCGGAGCCTTAACCGGCCGGTTAGCCCCTAACCCTCCCGGAACACGCTCGGCTCTTGTCACATTTCCTCCCGGCCCGCTCAACAACGCACTGAGAATGCCCATGATCGTGCTCGTCTTCCCCGTTCCGGGGGGGCCCTGGATGAGAGTGAGGCGCTGGTTGTGCGACCCCCCTGAATCGGTAGCGGAGGCAATTGCAGCCTGCTGGGACTCGTTGTAGCGGCTCAGGAGATGTTTCTGGAGGGGTTCGGGGAGCTTTCTAATGGCGGAAGGGTTCGAGGAGTTGGAACGGGGCTTTGCTGAGGAAGGGTTGAGGAGGGTTGACACCATGGGGAGTGTGTGGAAGGCAGACATGGCCTGCAGGGGGGGAGACAAGTTGCCAGTAAGCATTCACCGAGATACAGGTTGAGGCACAGCACAGTTCACCACAAAGGGTTGCCAGCAGACTAATCAGTTGCAACCCGCAGGGAAAGCAGGGGCTTGCAAGAAGTTGGAAGCTTTCAGGTGATGGCAAAGGGGCCAATTAATCAGCGAAGCGTTCCTGAGTCCGGCCACTTTCTCATGATCAGAGCGTTCGTGCAAGCGCAAACATGGCTTCCCGAACTCCTGCCAACAATCTGGGCCTTGGAATAGTTAGTGACAGGAGTTCCTTTTCACCTATTGGCTTGCTACTTAAATGTCGTGTCGGCCAGGGGTCGGTCAGATTCGCCAGTACACTCTGCCTTCAAACCCCGCATTGCCTCTGAAAATACTTCAGCGGGTGCAAAATCAAGTAAGATCCTACAAAGGCCGCTCAGCTAGCCCAATCCTGACCTGGACCTCGCGCATCAGCGGCACCGTGCTCGATATGCTGACGCTTTGACCACCTGAACTCTCATGAACGTACGTGACGTAAGCAAGAATGGGTCTTGAAAGACAGAATTATCCCCCTCACCTTGATCTCGCGCATCCGCGGCAGCATGCTGAACATGCCCAAAGTTTGACCACCTGAATTCTCATGAATGTACGTGACGTCACAAATGCCGTCAGAAAGCGTGGGTGACAAAGACAAAGAAAAAGACAAAACCATTCCCCTCACCTGGAATTCGCGCATCTGCGGCACCATGCTGAAGAGCTTGGTGGCGTGCCACTTGATCTTTCATTGACGTATGTGACGTCAGCAAGCGTAATTTCAGAGACAAAAACCACTCCTCACCTGGAACTCGCGCATTTGCGGCACCATGCTGAAGAGCTTGGTGGCGTGCCACTTGGAGCCGTCCGTCAGCAGCTGCTTCACCTTCAGCAGGCGGGGCTCGTTGATGGGCAGAAACAGCTTCAGCACCAGAACCGTGCACTGCCGTCGCTGGCCCTTACTATCGCGCTGGTCGCGCCTGTCGACCTGCGGAACGTAGAGGGGTTAACAGGAGGGTACGTAAAGCCATTTTAAAGATCCAGGTACAGAAAACGGTTTACTGCCACCGCTGGCCCTTGCTGCCGTTCTGGTCGCGCCTCTCAGATTCGAAAGGGTTGAAATTCTCTGTGATGCAATGCTTTCGATATTCAAGGTGATATCCAAGCCCGTTCACATTTTTACCTTCAATACGATAATAGTTCAGTGTCGAGGCTGGCCTTTGATGTCGTGCTGATTGCGCCTGCTGGTATGTTCAGAGCTACACGTTTATGAACAGGTTTTTACAGCAATCTTTGAACAGCCTACTCCATGGATGTCAAGTTTGTAAAAAGTTTAGCCGAAGCCGAAATACCGGCTGGATTTTCAAGGTGGTGATGACTGTCGGGCGAATGACCATCTCATTGCCGGTTGGAAGTGACACGGCCCTCAAAATGAAAATACGGCAACGCTTTTTATTCTTATTGCTAATGTCAGCTTTTTGACGAGACTTGTGACCGTATTTCAAATTGCCATCATAGGGTTCTCTCATCTCACTCGACTTAGAGAGCATTATTACCTTTGCTAAGACGTGGATCCTAGAGGGATCCCCCTTGGAGGGCGCGTGCTTCGTCAGCAGCAGCAGGTCCAGCTCGCTGCACTCCCGCACGTTCCGCTCCGCGTCCTCTCCCGCGACAAAGTTAGCGTCCCAAAAGTCGTCGCGCCGGGCGAGGCTCAGCAGCTTGAAGTGCCCAACCTCCAGCATCTGCAGAGAACAGAACCAATCGGGGTTTGGATCTGCAAGGGAGTATACTAGGAGTGTGCACGGAAGTCTCTGTTTGAAGATCGTTAAGTCAAGCATCAAGCGAGTGCGTCAGAGGTGCAGAAACTGGCTGACCCAGCACAAATCGTTGGGTTTCGATCGAAAATTCGGACACGGATACAACCTTGAAGGGCCAGAATGACTGTCACAGTCTGCTCGAAGCCACCTATGGTTCTACTCTTTCGATATTGAAGTCAGCTTGTAAGGAAGGGATTTCTCAATGGTTTCCAGCTTGTGAAGCCCTGCTCCTTTCGAAGCCTCCCACCTCTAGTGCTTGCATGCAAATCCTCACCTTCCGACTTCAAAAGCAGATTCACGACTGCCCCGGCTTGAAGAAGGCATGAGAGCAATGCTAAGATCCTTGGAAGTTCTCTTTCGCTCTGCGTCTCGGCGGGCTCTTCCAATAAAAAAGCAGGTCCACAAGAAGACAATCAAGTTTCCTGGGAAAAGAACCTCACCTCCGAGTTAGAGCTCGACCCCGACTCGTCGTGCACTCTCTGCAGCTGCGCTTTGAACTCCTCCATGAGCAGCGGGCGGAACACCTGGGCGTACTGCGAAGCGGACTCGAATCTGTCGGGCACCTGCGCAAAGGATACTCGGCGTTGATCACCTGGTCATATTGGGCGGCAATTTGGGGTAAGGAAAGCAAAGCGTAGGAGAATTAGGGTGAGGAATAGAGAGGCTGAGACGCCAGCCCTGCAGCGAAAGCACCCAGATGCCTCTCCTCTGCCTGCATTCTGACACGCAATCAATCGGGAAAAGCGTTGCCATTACCTGCTCTGGAAAAGGTCTCCACCCTGCAACCGCAGACGTTCAAAAAGGCTCAAGATCAACTCCCTTTTGTAGCTGCTCTTAAGCGGCGCCTCGATTCCAGAAGTGATAGATTAAACGACTCTGAAAAGCAAGCTGTGAGAACGCGAACATATGCGCAGGCTTACCTGCACCAGGCGGTCAGTCCCTTCGTTGGGGGGCCTGGCCAGCCCTTCGTCTGCATCCTCCGTACCCACAACTCTGAAGAAGTCCATTGCCAGGATCTTCTTGTACCAGTCGTCCGGCTTGGGCGGAGGGCCAGGGGGCGCGTGGCTCCCAAACCTGAAGTGGGACGGATGTTTGTCAGATCGGGCACAAATCTTCTGCCTCACAACGGTTGAGTCAACAGTCTGATTCCATATGTGAGGCAGAGGGTCACTTGGAGACAGCAGTGGCCGTTACAATGTCGAGCCCTCTAAAAGAGCTACTGTTATCCGTCAAAGGACTTGGACACGCTTTCTCCAACCTCAAACACTGGCCAAGTCTTTTCTACAACCTCTGCATCCCTTTCGGCCCACCATTCACATAAGAATTGGCCCCATCCTTTGTCAACACCCAGCGTTTTTTTGGAGGGCTGCAGATGATGTATTGGTGCATTGAGATGGTGCTTTTCAAGGTTATCTGGCCTTCAATCTCACCAACCTTGAAGCTTTATCTGCCTCAATCTTCAACCCCATAATATTCATCTGCCTCACCTGCGCATGCGCGCCCTGGCGCTCGCCGTCTGCCCCTCCCCCGGCAACTCGATCCTCATCGTCTTCCGGGGGGCTGCCGGACGCAATTGTGGCACTTTCGGGCCAGGCACGGGGACCCCCCTACTATGTACAGAACTGCCTTCGTCTCCACCCCCCCGGTTCGTAGGCCTTTCCGGCTGCGGAGCTGACCCCCCCGGCACCATTGGAACGGTTGGCGATTTTACTGGTGCAGGTTTACTGTCGCTCTCCCGCTTCCGTGACGCTTCCGTGCTATCGGTTTTCCGTTTCCCGGGGCCGGCGGAACCGAACCCGCCGAGCCCATCGGCAGCGGCCCACACCCGCTCTAGTTCTTCCTCCTCCCGCTGCCGACTCAACATGCTGTCTATCTTAACCTGCTGGGGGTACCTAGGCGGCGCGCGCTTACTGTACATTGGCGACGTTCGGTTCGGCGCCGGTGGGGTCCGGTTAGTTGGCGTCGCAGCACTCCTCGACCCCCCCGGGGTGTCGGAGTTGCGGCTCCAAGGGGAGGGTCTACTAGAAGCCCGGTTTGCAAACGCGGCCAAAGACGCGGCCATCTTCGACGCCTCTTTATCCGCGCTTTCGCGACCGCTCGTTGACGCCTCCGCCGACTGCGTCTGAGCGGGCGTCCGCACGAAAGTTTTTGTATCTGATCTACTTTTCGATTTCGAATCCGACTCGGTTTCGAGGTCGATCGGCCGTCGCGAATTCCCAGCCCGCGGGGCTTCCTTTCTCCGGAGGCTGAGCGGCTGATCGTCCTCCTCCAGATCGATGACGATAGCGGGGGATTTTGGCGGCACCGCCGTGGGGGGGGGCTGGAAGAACCCTGCTGGAGCTGGCGGCGAGCCCCCCTCGAGGAAACTGGTCGTGAGCCGCGACTGGGATGCGGTGGGGGCTTTGCTGCGGGGTGGGGTTTCGAACGAGGGTTGGCGTAACGGGAAGGCCGGTTTGGGGGGCGATGCGTGGGCGGGGCGGGAGGGTAACGAGTCGAGAGCGCTTTGGCCGAGGTTGCCCGGGGCTTCGTGGGGGAAGAACTGGGAAAGGACCAGGCGTTGCTCGTCGGAGAGGCTCGAAGCTGCGCGGAAAGACGGCGAGAGGGTCAGAATTTCGGGTTTCCGACTTTGAAATTTTAGAGATTCGGACTTATGAACTTGGATTGCTAAATATTTCTCTCGAAGGCGAACACTCAGCAAAGATGACGGAGCAGGGGATGCGCGGGGTATGGGGCGCTCAAAACAGATGTGCTTTTGCAGTTTGAGCACCAGCTGTTGAGATTCTGCTAGCGGCATGTTCTGATTCGACGCAAGAAACCGCTCCAACCGTCAACAACTCCTATTCGAACGCGGAGTGCCATATGAGCAACAGAATCAATATATCAATAGGCCTACAGAAGACACAATTCTCTTCTTCGAAAGATACAGCTCCCCCGCTTTGCAAGGTTTGCGCGTTCTGAAAGCACACAGAGCTGCCATCTTGGATCAACGCTTTCTACGAACAGTGTGAAAGAAAGACGGAAAAGCTACAAAGCGAAGCGAGTGAAGAGGCTGTGCTTGACATTTCTCTCAACACTGTTTGCAACCTGACACTCACTCGGCGCAAGAAGATCTCGAACGACGCCCCTCGCCGCCGCCGGCAGCCTTGCTCCCGCGTCCACCATCTCACACCCCACCAGTTCAATGCACTCCATCCATCGCCGCCGCACCGCGGGCCGGGTCACGTCCCCCCACTTCACAAAATCCACCAGCCACTCGTCGCCCTGATGCCCCGGGGGCTTCAACCGGCCGCCCTCGACCAGGTCAAACACCGAGGGCGTCCTGGCCGGGGACCCGAAACCGGGCGCCCTGCTGACGTCACCCCTGGCCCTGACCGGGCTGCTGACGTCAGCGGCGCCCGGTGTGCTGACGTCACCGCGGACGCTGGGGCGCCCGAGCGCCGCCCCGGGAAGTGCCCGGTGGCGGATGAACGGCCACGTGGCCACGAAGGCCTCGAACACGTGGACTATCAGCCTCTGGAAAAGGGACGCGCTAATGAGGTAGTCGGCAACCGGGAGCAAGCCCTGGGCGGTGGGGCCCGGCTGTTTGGTGTGGAGACGGGTCGGGGGTTCAGAAGCGAAGCCGCTTTTGGATAAGGGAAAGGCGTGCCCTTCTATGGTTCTTATTTGAGCGATCGGATGGAAATGTTAATGAGCGTTGACAACAAGACTATTATAGGCTGGTGGTTAAAGCAGTCAACTAGTCGGATGTGAAGAAGTCATCTTTGAAAAGTGTTTCCAGAAGTCATGGCTTCGTGGCTGGGATGCAAGGCGTTATTGGAGAATCAAGACTTCCTTGAGAGATGTACCACCTCAACTAAGACTAACTGCTTTCACAATATTCTGAAGAACGAACAGTTTAAGATAGTCACTGCACAGGTTCATCAAGCAATCTGGCAAAGAGGAAGGACTGACTTGACGACAATCTACGAATCGACCACAAACTGAGAACTTCAAGAGACTACTGAGGCTGATTCAAGACCCCGATTGTAATGAGTTGACACGAATTCAAAAGCAGTCGTCAGACAATAGTACTCGCTGATTGGAGTAAGACACAAGCGAGGCTAAAAGGAGACGTTTTTCGGTGCGGACCCGTGTCCTAAACCGTGCCTTGACCTGCGGACGTAGTCGGATTGATGTGTCAACAAGCGGATCACGCACCTCAAAGCTTTCAGCTGCGGGTCGACTTCCTTCAAGGACCCGCAGGAGCAGCGGCCATAGGCCCTCTGCGATTCGCGCACACGCAATCGCCCAAAGCGTCACGTGTTCCGTGGAGCCTTCGGCAGCGTCTTGCTCGTTGGAGGAGTTGATTCGCAGCAGCTTCGAGGCGTAGAAGCACAGGAGTTGGGAGCCCCGCGAGCATTTGGGGAAGCCCATGTGTAGGAGCTGCACAGAAACGTAGGAGCGCTGAGAGAGCTTCAAGCAAGGCGATTCTAGTGGAATCTGGCCATTCGCAGCTTATCAGAAACGAAGGTCGCGAACAGGCACCGCTTCAAGGGAGGAGATCAAAAGTCCGCCCTCTAGTTTCTTGATACTCTCCCTGAACGGCTTTTGTGAGGAGCCGCCCAAAAGCAGCTGGGTTTGACGAAGCGGAATCCGGACGCTATGCTTCAAGAGTCGAATTGCTTGCAAACCGAACGCTAACAAGGTGAAGGAACGTCCGACCCATCGGCTTACCGGAGGACGGGCCAGGTATCCTTCTGAACGCATACTGGGGGCATACTGGGGCCAACGCAAGTACCAAGGCTAGCGAACCCACTCGAAATAGGAAAGTCCCTATCTGGCCCTGCAGTAAACCCTTCATTCGAGTCGGTTGTGGGCAGCTCACCTTTTCTGACGCCTTGAAGATCCCCTCGCTGACGGCGCGTGCGGCAGGGGCGTCCGCACACAGGGTCCGCAGGCCCCCGTCCAAAGTTGCGTCCGCTGTGAAGTACTTCAAAACTTCCCGGTCCGCATTCCGGATGAGCTGCACGCATCCAAGTTCGTTCCGGCAGTTAGCGCAGTCCATCCGTTTACAGCGGGAGCCAGGTGGTAGAGTCTTGCAGCCAGATGATCTACACGATCTACGCCGTTCCATCAACGTACGAAGTTGCCGAAAAGAATGTCATACGTTTGAGCATATTAAAGACGTGCTTTGAACTTCTGCCTTAAGCGAGAGGCTGATCCGTGCAGTTTTACAAGGGGTAGAAAAGATCAAAGCACCCATCAACGTGCTTTTCGCAGCCAGCAAGCAAATGGAGCCCTTGAAACTTCTGACATCACAGAGACAGCGCTGCGCTAAGGTTGTAGAAGAAGAAAGCGAAGTCAAACTCACTGCAGTGGGATCAAGGAGAAGGATGATTAGACTCTCGGCAATCCAGGTCTCCCACTCGAGGGCCTGCAAAACCGCCACGTCACCATCCACAGATCGCTGTCGGAGGTGGTCCAGATATGCCGCCGTACACCTGCGCGCATGATAGAGTCTCCTGTCTAACATTGAATGTGCTGACTGTATGGTTGAAAGTTTTTCAGGATTTGAAAGGAGAGTAAATCGATACTCCCCCTGACCAACAACATCAGAGAAAAGAAATTGCGACACTGAGCTTGACTTTGAAGCACCCAAAACTGCTCAAGGTTATTACGGAGTAAGTGTTGGACGGCGATTGTTCAACTGAGATCCTCTCCTATCGTGCTGAAAAGGCTGCTGTGCCACGAGATGCCTTACAACCGCAGGGTAACTCGAAAGTCCTTCCTTTCAAGTCCGCTTTCATGGATTTGACGAGAATTAGTCACGCTCATCACGTAAGTGTGTATCCTGACCGTTTCGAAATGATAGCATGTTTCAAACGGACATGGTACAAATGGAACACGAACACTACAGAACGGGCAAAGCGGGACAGCCTCCAACGGACAAAAAGCGAGAATGAGAACAGAAAAGGTATATGGAAAGATACAAGAAGAAGAAGAGAGCAGGTAGAGAATTATGAGAGGCTAGCAGGCACAATCTGCATCTCTGAAAGGCGAGCTTAAAAAACTTCAGTCCTCACCTTCTGTACAACACCACCAGGTCTTTCCGACCTTCCCTAGAAGCTTCCACGACGTTCGACACCTTCTTCCCATCGTTCTCAACCACGACGAAGGGCCAGTCTTTGGCGCCATCCGCTGCAGTCTGGTCAGGGTTCAACCCAACCGCCTCCTCCAGGAGCGCCAGTCTTGTGGCAGCCCAGAGAACGGCCTTGGTTAGCAAACCCGGAAAGTTAACCGGCGGCGCAGCCAGAAACAGGGCCTGCCAGAGCGCGGGAGGGTGGAAGTGCTCTTTGGCGTAGCTGCCGGCCGCGGTTTCTAGAGTGGCCCACTCCGCACCCCAGCCGGATTCCGCGGGCTGGCCCTCGAGAACCTCTAGAGGTTCCTGGCCGGAGCTGGGCTGCGGGCCTAGGGTAGCGTTTGAGCCGGGAAGGTAAGCGACTAAGTCGGAAGCCCCGGAGAAACCGGGCGCTGGTGGGAAAACGGCCGAGCAGAGTGCGGACGAGTCGAAAACGACGATGGTAGACATGAGCTCGACAGCCTGTGTCCGGAGGGTTTCTTGTGTGGCGGGGTTGTTGAGCGAGGCGACCAAAGGGGGGGCCCAGAAGGGAGTGAGGTCGCTTGGTGGCATAGGGGGGACAAGCGTGTAGCCTCTCTGGATGATGCGGAACGCGACCTGCGGGGAACATACAAGATGGTCTGATGATGATGTACTTAAAACGTCATCTTCTCCAGTCTGAGTATACTTCGACAATGGTCGAAGGCCTGGATGACCAGGTTTCTAACTGCAGCAACAGGCAGCTTGAAGACTAACGATACTGTCGATCAGGCACGCTTGATGAAGGCAGGAGTTGAAAGACGACTCTTCAAGGAGCACATACACTACGGAAGTGGACCTTCTTTCAAATGTCAAGCTGAGTGCCATTCTTGCGACTTACCGGGGACAACGTGCTGATGCATTCAAACACCAAGAGCAGTTGAACTTTCGCTGAAAGAAATCGTAACAATGCAAGCGAACACATCACAGCCACCCATATCCAGTGGCGGTCTCCTTCATCTCCTTGACTTTATGTGGAAAGAGCGGATGTGGCTCGGAGAGAGGCAAGGCCCATCTTACCTCAAGCCCCTTGCTCTTCACCACGCCCGAGAAACTAGCGCTGTTGGCGACCTGCTTCGTCAGAAACTTCAGCAGCGTTTCCCGCTCGTCGTAGAACTCGTCGCTCGTGTTCCGATCCACTTCCAAGGACTGCAAACAACCGCAAACTGTTCAAAGCGTCTGAATTTTACAGCGTCCGATGTTCAATCGCCTCCGCTATCTGCCATTGTTCGCAAACACGAACGAAAGAGGTAGATTGCCAGCACGCCACAAGAAGACAAAAGAGACGAAGGAACACAAAGGAATGCCTTTTTAAGGCAGGAAGGTGACGCAACCTTCTCTGTCAATCTCAAATCCCGATTCGAGCACAGCTGTCACCAACGAAAGACCTGCATCAGCGCCACTTTACCATTCAAGCCACCCAGCGCACCATCATGCGTCAAACGGTATTTTGCATTTCCGCATCCAGTCGAACGACTGATTTCGCAAACAAGTGGAGAACCGTTCGGAAAGAGCTCCAGATGATTGCAAGTGGGTTACCAGAGTGTCGCTTCCCTAACCTGCAGGAACGGCTCGAAGAGCTGGAAGATAGTGAGGTGCAGGTTCTCCTTGCGGCTGGTGTTGCAGTGGCTCACGAGGGTGGAACGCACAACCTTTGGGGTAAAGTCGGTGTCCCACCACAGTCGGTAACCTGCCCACGACAGCAAAGGTACTTTCTCAGCAGCAGCTTCTTTTAGGAATAGTAGGAGAGTCAGCGCAAGAGAGACCTCATAACATAGGCTGCTCGGTTGCTGTTAGAATAATCTGGAAGGTCTTCGACAGCGCGCTCATCCATCGACGGAATGAGAGCTAGACGTGCTCAACTTCTCACCCTGTCTGCTTGCCAGTAAGCGGCGATACAACAGCTCTTGGTCATGGATGGCCCGTTCAAAGACAAGGGCTTGCCTGTCTGCTTAACGACCATCGGAACCCGCTTCTTCATTTGTGTTACCAGTGCCCTGGCTCAGCACAGACAACTCCTCTATCTGCTTACCGCACGTACGGTCGCTCAGCTTACTAACACCCCTGACAAAGGCTTATCGACAAAGCACTTGATCCCGACAAGCTGTTTCTATAACAACAACATGGAACGAGTGCAAACTATCACTTACCAACTCCCTGGAAGAGCAGCTTGAGGCACTTGAGCGCGACGTTGAAGGCGGGGTTTCCGGGTTCGCTCGCCTGGTTAAGGACAGTGCTGACGACGTCAGGGTGACGCTCCACCAGGCCTCCAAGCATCGCGGCTGGCTCGAGCAACTCCAGGCTGCAAACAAAATAGAGATTGTTGAATCTCTTTATGATCTATAAGCAGATTCGGGACGGTCAGTCCTTCACTACAGTCATCAAAACGGCTTCTCCGGTTGCTGGTTGAGATGTTCGGATGCGACGACAGACTTTGAAATCGTCTTGTCTCGCAGTCATGATGCAAAACTTGACCGACAGTGTAAGACTTGTAGGAAGAGTTAACTCGTTGCGTTATCTCTCTAGTTACAAGCTAAAAATAGAGATCCTAGATCCTGCTATCTTTCTGCTTATAAGCATAAAAACATATCACCTAGATTCTGCTGTCGACGGCTTTTTTCTAAACACGCAAACTGTGACCCAAAAGAACCAGTTGATAAACTCCAATGAGTCCACTTACAAAGTCGAAAGTCCCAACCACAGTGGGAGGTGCTCCTGGACTCGAGTCGGGCGTGCGGGCCGACCGCCAAAGATAGCCAGCTTCTCTTCTGGCAGCTGTCCTCCGCCATCCACGTGGATGGCCGCCGAGCCCGCCAGCTGTTGCAGGAGTGCAACCTTGCGGTGCAGGATCGGTTGGACAATCTCCAGTTCCTGGCCATCCCTGCAGGCAGAATATCATCGCCCCTGTTCGAGCAACGTTTTCTTTCTTGACACAAATTTCATTTGCCGTTGGCCTTTTTCGAGCCGCCTTCAGGAACTCAATTAAGTTCACGAAGCAGGATCCGACGGACGGCCTCCACTTCCTGGCCACGCCCGCAGAGGAAGATTGGGGGTCCCTCCTCACTTGAACTGGTTTTCGGAGCCCTTTCCTACATTTGGCCGTCCTTGCAAGAACGGAAAAGGGACGTCTGTGGGACGATAGAAGCTGTATATAACTTGCAAAAGAGTCGGAAGACGGGACTCTGGCGTATGCAGGTTCGGCCATTTATGTTTACCTCCCAGTCGAGCACCTTGGGCCGAGGTTTTTGAAGTTCCAGCAAAGAAGGTTTTTTGACTCGACATCCCCAAAGGAACCAGGTCAGTCTGAGGACCGGTTACAATACTTGAAAGTCGTTCAATCGTTAGTACTGACAAGTCCCTCCAAATCTCACACACTCACTGACTTACCTGAACGGAGGAGTCGTCTTTGCGAGGCGCGTCGCGACTGCCCGCCCTTCGGGGCTGTTATGGAACAGCAGCGAGTAGATGCCCGCCGGTCGGTACTCCCCGATCGAGATAGCGTGTACTTGGTCCATGAACGACAGAACGGGGGCCACAAGTCGGTCCACCTCTGCGTCTTCTAGGATCGCAGGATAGTTGAGCACCTGGAGAGAGGATGTACTGGTCAGTCCGTTGCTTGCTGCACTAGTAGAAAAGCGCTTGTTCTGGCTTGGATTATGAACGACAGAACTGGGTCCACAAGTCGGTCCACCTCTGCGTCTTCTAGGACTGCAGAGTAGTTGAGCACCTGGAAAAAGACACAATGATGGTCCGTCAATTGCCGCGTAAATCCCAGATAAGTGTTTGACTTCGGCTTCGGGTATGGGAAAGCACAGAACCGGGGCCACAAGTCGGTCTACCTCTGCATCCTCCAGGATCGCAGGGTCATTGAGCACCTAAATATTTACACTATTCAGTCCGTTGAGCTGCATTTTTAGTATTGATTTTAATCTTGGCTTTGTACGTGTTGGTTTGTCGGTCCATTTCTGCATCTCCTAGGATTGCAGGGTAATTGAGCACCTAGAGAGAAGAAGACATTGGTCGGGACGCGTCTTTCCGTCTGTAAGAAGCCCCTACCCAGACTCCGTTGTTTGCTGCGCTAATAAACTCGAAGCGATAGGCATCACTTAGCCGGGCGCGCTTAATGTTCTTGTTAGATGGCCCTACACGGACTCCGCCACATTTCCTCATGATTCGTCAGACCACGAGTCCACTCCAGCCCAGGCCGTAGGTCGACGCTTGAAGTCTGCTCATGTCTTTCCATACAGCGCCCCACTACCATCTCCGCATGAACAGACACGCGTTCCTACTTATTGATCCCCGAGCATATCCGTTTTGAGCACCTCAAAACGTCCACATAACCGCATGCTCGCCCTCACAACTTTACAACGGCTTTGGCAGCACTCAGAATAACTAGAATCAGCCGTGGTCAAGAGCGAGGTACCTCATAAATGGTTGGGAAGATCAGGTCTGCCGATTGCTCAGGGTCGTAGTTGCCGGCTTCAAACAGCGCCTTGATCTCTTTCAGCTGCTGCGACACCCTCTCCTGGTCGAGACGGTCCAGGACGGAGAACAGCTCCTCTGTCGCAGGGCCCCCATCGAACTCTTCTCTGAGTTCCTCCTTGGACCTGTGACAAAGTATAGAGAATGGTTAAACAATTTAAGGTTCATCAAAACGTGAGGAGAGCAGCTGAAAGAAGTATCCGGCTGTGAGTTTTCAGCAATCGCTTTTCTGGACAAAACGGAGCTCCTCTGTGGCAGCGCCCCCGTCAAACGCCTCACTTGGGTTCCTCCTTGGACCTGCAACGGTTTGATGTAACTCGTCAAGATGTTGTGAAAACAAGCACAAACTCGTTTCTGAACACTGATTTCGGTAGTCGTGACCGTTCAGCAGTCGCCTCCCGAGACCGAGGACAGCTCCTCCGAGGCAAGCTCCCCACGTACCTCGTCCCTAAAGCCCTCCTTCCGACCTGCGACAATCATGCTTATCATCAAACGTGATGAGAGCAGCTAATCGTTGAAGTACAAGAAATGGAAGCTGCAACGCTTCAGCATTCACTGTTCAGGACGGAGAATAGCTCTTCGTTTGGCAGGGCCCCCATCGAACGCATCCCTCAATTCCTCTTTGGACCTGCGCCGAAATGAAGAATGGTCTGAATTGATTTTGGGTAGAATCTCAAGGTATCAGAACGTGGTGAGAGCGGCTCAAAGTCGTATCAGGTTGACAACGATTGTGCCTCTTCAGCAGTCGCTTTTCTGGACAGAGTAAGAGATTCTCCATGGCAGGGCCTCATTGATGCCCTCCCTAATTTCCTCCTTGAACCTGCAAGAATTTGACGTAAGTCGTCAGGACGTGGCAAAGAGAAGCCAGAATCGGATCTGGATACCAAGTTCAAGAAAGTGTGACTTTCTAATGGTCGCTTTTTCGGACAGACATCAGTTTCTTCGTAGCAGGGGGCCCATGGAACTCCTCTCTTATTCTTCCTCGGAGCAGACACTTGCAATCCGTTGGAACATAGTGAAGCGGAACAAAGTTGTAACGGGAGACAAAGCTTGTGAGTTTGCAACGACTGCTTTCGGAGGAACAGCTCCTCGGTGACAGGACTCCCATCTTTCTGGACTTGTCGCAACATGTTTTAAGAGACTGCTCGGCAATTTCTCAGATTGTGATGAGAGCAGCTCAGTGTCGTCTGAGAATAACAGCTTGCCCTTAAGATTGAAGACAAGTCAAAAGGCGTTGACGAGATGTCGGAAGCATTCAATAAGCGGATCCCATAAAACCAGCTCTTTTCAAGACCGCACGGAGATTGTCAGCTTCTCCCGAATGAGGATTTTTCGAAGTTGCACATATTGTTGAGATGAAGCACAGCAACTTTGATGATGAGCATCAGAGTTGGTGACTGGGCAATCCCTTTGATGGTCTCAGTGGCTCTCCCTCCAGAAGCAAGACTAGCCAGCTTTGAAAGGCTCTCTATCTCCCCTCTACCACAAAGATGATCAAATGCCACGTCATTCAGGATGGAAACAAGTGGGAAAAGAACATCACTTTGACGATAACAATTCCGTGCAGCCTTTCCTGACCATCAGAGGCCCTCTGGCTCTCACCTTTGGTACGTATGGACGCACGAGTCGCAGCTGCGCAGCTCTTGACACCACCGCTGCCACACCAGACTGAGGGCCTGATTGGGGTTGCTGTAGTAGTGGTAGAAGCTTTCCAACGCCAGGGACGATAGGTCGCTGAACTGGCACCAGGAGTGCTGCTCCAGGGGGGCCTTAGCGAGAAAGAGCAAAGCGTCCAGGAACCTGCAGAACGTGAAGGGGGCGTTGTCAGAAAGTCCACTTCAAACATTCATCGTCAACGTCAGCGGCGCCTGCCCTTTGCTTTGTCAGTCTTGTGATGTTCACCCCCTCGCTGCAAATGCCTTCATGGCGCATCGAAAGTGAAGAAAAAGGTCTTGGCAAACTCGCACTCAGATGCAGTGTGAAAGGTGAGAAGCGCATAAGGTAGTCGGCCTTTGTATAGAAAGAGGAAGCGTCAACCGGTATAAATTCTCCTTGTAGATCAAGAGGGGTTGGAGACGATGGTGACAAACGCTAAAGATCTGTCCAAGAGGTGGTCATTGCACTGGAGGCTGCGATGAAATGGTGGGGAATCTGATGAATTCATGGAGCCCAACATCTTTTCCTTGTAAGTCTTCAAGTCTTAACGACAAGCTGCGAGTAATTGTGCCTGAAAGAGTCTAATGTGTCTGGTTTTAATAGCTGAGGCTAGGGGAATGGGAGGCCAAGTGTGTGCAAAGCTGCTTGCACTTTTCAGTCCGTCAGAAAATGTGGTGGTAGCAGGGCCTTCGAAGGGCAAAGAAAGTGAGCGAACTTAGTGGTTCCCGACGTTGAATTGCACCCATTATGCATGAACTCTTTGCACATTGCAAGAGCATGGTGCAATGCATGCTCCGCCGCTTTGAATCTCGTGTTCCTCATGGTTCGGATATAAATCAACATACCACTGCTCTTTTGCCCTCTCCGTTTCCTCGTCTTCACTTCCATTCGCTGCCGCATCTTCAAGCAGATTCCACCTCCTCTCCAAGTCCTTTCTTTGCGGTGCTGCTTCTTCCAGTGAGAGTTTGCGCATCTGAGGAGCCGCCATTTCGACTGCCCCCTCAGGCAACAGATTCAATGAAATGACAAGGTTATCAAGCAACAACGCTCACACGCCCTTACGCCTTACAATCATGCATTTCAGCTCCATGGATGATGCTTTGCATGAAGAACTCCTGGATAAAGCGTACGGGGTACCAGAGTTGTTAGCTTACAGTTGGCCCTACCAGAGGTATTAGCTTACAGTTTGGGCCAACTAAGTAAAACCGATCTTCGCCAGCCCGAGTCACACTGGACAGTCTGCCTTCTTCGCCAGCGATAACCGGCGCTCGCTAGTGCTGGCAGCGGCGCACTGGACGCCATTGAATGCCGCTCAGCAAAAGCTGGCGAAAATTTTGCGCGCCCATGAGCAAAAAGCAGGCCCCGGCACAATTGCCTGCACTGCTGCAGCCTGCAGCCTAGTGACAAGTGTGCGCGCAAGAATGGACTTCGACGTTCGAACTAGAGATGCATCTAGAGCGGGGCCCTCCGTTTTCAGCATATATCGTTCGAACCTTGGGTCTCAACCATTCCCGGCGGCGATCTAACCGGTTTCTTGTCCCGTTCATTCCCATCGACTGCGCTTCAGGGTGAGCGAGCAGATCCATTAATCGACGGTGCAACTTTCGAAGATGGTCAGATACGCCTGGTAATGCCTTGGCAGTTGCCTGTCTACGTGGCGCGCAGCTGGCTTCAAGTTTCTCAAGGGCTGCCATCTGTCCATTTCACAAATGCAAGCGGCTGGGAAAGGGGGTGGATAGGGCGGATGGCCCAGCTGGCGCCTCGTTTCTGCTGGGTGCAGGAAATTCAGAAGGATGAGGTGGTTGCGCAATTAAGGAGCGCCTGATCTCGAAGGGGGGAATCCTTTACAGCTGCTTTCAGGGGCTGCTCATGATAAGAAGGTGAAAAGGAAAGTAAACGCCGTCCTCAAGCCTGGTCGAGGTTTGCTCCTCTGAGATGCTGCTCGGCCCGGACATCTATAGGTGCAGCTTCTTCGAGTGGTGTGTCATCTGAATACTGAGCCCTGCCGAGGGGCCCCTTCGAATCATGGTTCTGGTCGTGAACCTTGCCAGCCCTGCTTGTGGGCCAGGAGTGCTGCATGCTTCTTTGGCAGAGAGGAAGCACCCCAAGGTTGCGACATTTAAGCATCCACAGTTTTCCTGCATCTGGAACCGGGCGAACACTTTTTGTGAAGGACCTCGGGTTGTCAGCTACCCATGCAGGCCTGCTTTGAGCTCTGCACCTAGTCTCAGACCCGCTGCATCTCCTGCTCTGAGCTCTGCATCTGCTTATGGATCCTCTCAGTTCCTCAAATCTGAGCCACTCGTCGCTAACCCTAAGCGCCGGCGGCGGCCGTCTCACGCCCGTGCCATTTCTGAGGCGGTCTCAGAGAATGGGCTGAGCAGCGGGGCAATCAAGCCGGTGGAGACTGTTCTCGAGGGGCAGAAGATTTTTGCAGAGACTGAGGAGAGGCTGCGGCGGTTAGAGGTGCTAGTGTTGCTGAGGCGGCTGTACCGTGATATCATTATTTCAGAGAGGATTCTTGAAAGTCCAATCCCAAAAGTTGCAAAGGTTGAGGATGAGGCGCAGCAGGGGGGGTCAAGGGAGAAGGGCAAGGACTGGAAGTCAAAGTGGCGGCCTGGCAGTAATAAGGTGAGATGCTTGCTGGTAAACTTGTAATTAATTCAATCCGCACAGCTTTCACACATTCGATCCTCCAGATTGTACTGTCATTCAACATAGTCTAAGTTCTTCTCAGCAGTCAATATGATCTACACTCCTGGACCATTTGATTCGTTGCTTTCTACTTGTTCTGTATTGATGGCTCCTAGGTTGCTCATACCAGGATGCTGGAGCAGCAGTTTTGTGGTTTGCATGCATTTGGTTGGCGCATCTTTCATTGTGTGCAGTTACCGACGGTCTAAGTCCTGAGTTGCTCAGGCATTGCGGTTTACCTTTGCTTGCTTATCATAGCTCAATTGTAGGTAAAAAGTTACGAGTGGATGCAACTGTGATCTAATTGGGAGTTTACTTGGAATGGGGGCTTTCAATGGCTGCCGGTCGGCAGAAAGTCAGTTACTAAGCCGCGTATGGAACATAGCAGAAGTAAAAGCATCATGTGCAAAGCCCTCATCTCGACAATGATTGAAAAGTGGGGTTACTTGGCGAGCTGCTGCATAATAGGCACATTAGACAAATCTGTTCCCAACCAACACCTTAGTTTGGCAACGCATACTCTTTCACCATAGCGAGACTATCTGTCCGCTCCTAAGCAAACTTCACGATTAAGCTGCGTTTGTGTGACCAAACTTATGAGTCACTTGGAATACATATTGTGTGCATACCGTTTGCCCCCTGAATCCCAAAGACTTTTTGATAGACTGCTTACCTGGTGACTTACCAAAGTCGACTTTTTTCATTCAGGGGGAGGACTGGTCCCTGAGTCCCCTTGAGATCCTGGACTATGGAGAGGACATTCGTGAGCTGGGGATAGCGCTGCAGAGGGATCTCCGTGGTGTGAATGGGCTCCTCCCTGTTGTTTTCCCGGTGAGTATATCCTTGTGGTTCATCTCCCATTGTTGCAATAAATGGTCGTGAATTAAAGTGATTGTGGTGGCATAAACTCGAATTTCTCGGTTGAATTTATATACATCAGGCACTTTGATCTTCCAAAATGGCTACAGAAAATAAATGCTATGAGGCAAACCGATTGTCCTGCAAAGATGGCCGCAAAATGGATTCGAAGAAGCCTTTCAAGAGTTATAATGATATCCGCGTAAAAACTGCTGTAAGGGGTACAGGCAAATGCAATCTTACCGTGTTAGGTTACCGAAGAGCACAGTGGGGAATCTAAAGGAACACCTGTGGGATCCTTGAGGATTAACAAGGGCAGAGCTTTTCTTCTTTGTTCAGGAGTCCAACAATCCAAATTGACAGGTTTACGATATGCGATCCAGGCTGCCAGAATGCGCCGCTGGAAGTCATGGCATACGAACCAAAGACTAGAATATTTTGGCCTTTAATCAGATCCAACGGATCACGAACCATCGTTTAAGTTGAGAATCTTGAGGCTCTCAGAACAGTTTCTGACTTACACTCAATAAATTTAAGCCCTCTATCGGGGCTTGTTTCGCCCCAACGAGTTGAAGGGCATGTCTTGTGACCCGTAACGCCTCGCCGACCAGATAGTTCGTCTGCCCACAGTTCGGTCGCCAAATTTGTACCACGGGAATGAATTTTCGGCGACATGAGAGCAGACTATTTTTTTAGTGGCCGCCGCGGTACCACGTGGTTAGACGCCCTCTTTAAGATTGTGAAGCATTCTTGCTTTGACAAGAGGATACAGTGTCTTGTAAGACTAATTATTGTATGACGCTTGCTTCAGGACAACACAACTGCGGAGGGCATCATCTGCGACACGGTGTCAAAAGTGGTCAGCAGGCTGGAGAAGCAGGCCGAGAAGGTCAAGGATAGCCTGACTCCAGAGGAAAAGTTGCGGGCTCGAGAGGAAGAGGCTGCCTGGCAAAAGAAAGACGAGGAAGAGGTGCGGCCGATACCTTACACATTGTTTCCAATTCAAAATTCCTGCTGGCAATCCTTTCGTTTTTGTAGAACTGCGTGGTCGTGTGCTATATCCGGCTGTGTTTACCGTGTTTTATGGAACAATTGAGTCTCTCTCTGCCTCTCTTAAGACAGCGTTATTGCAGATCAATTGTTGCTCCTTCTTCTGATTCTGGATATTTCAACCACTGCAGCGCCTGTTAAGCTTGTCGAAGAGCATTTTCTTTGCACCTTTCAATTGCTTCGATACCAAGAAGCTTTTCCGTCATAATGACCATGCTATCTCCGCTGTGTAGGACATTCGACCTGAGACGACGGAAACTTTGCAGCTGTTATGCGGCAAACTTGCCACTCCAGGTTTCAACTTTCGGTTATGGTTCACCATCTTGAGCGTCCGCTCCCTTTCAAATGTCTAACCAGATAGTCCAGGATCAGAAACCATTGGAAACCTCAATGTCCACTTTGATGGGAACAGCTGTATCTTTTGGGGAACCGTTTTAGTGTCTCGCTTTTTCTTGCCCTCCAGTCCAAGAAGGGGCTAGACGTTGTAGAGTCCGAATTTAGGAAGCATACTTCGAGAATTGGGAACTCGATGGCCCTTTTGATGCGAACAGCTGTATGCCTTTGGGGAGCTGTTTTTGGTCTCTCGCTTTTTCTCGCCCTCCAGTCCGACAAGGGGCGGGGCGTTACTAGGAACCATGCCTCGAGCAGTGAGGAAACTCGATGGCCACTTTCTATGTCTTTTGGGGAACCGTTCTCAGTCCCTCACTTTTTTCGCCCTTCCGTCCAGAAAGGGGCTCGGCCGGACCCTTACCGACACGAGTGCAGTGTTCCATGTCTCACAATACTCTCTTCCTTGAGTCCAAGAAGGGGCTGGGTGGAATCCTTCCCGACACGAGCGCAGTGTCTTATCCCTCTTGCTTTCTCGCGCAGCAGTCCAAGAAGGGGCTCGGCCGGAGCCTTCCAGACACGAGCGCGGTGCTCAACCGGTTCCTGGACCGGCTCAGCACCGTGGACCTGAACCTGGTGGTCAAGACCAAGGACGGCCGGCTGCGCTTCTCCCAAGCCGACCTTGCCAAGATCCCCAGCGTAAGTCTGCAACGATTTGAGAATGATATCGATATGGGCAACAGTTCATGAATGCTTACTTCACAACGTTTACAAGAAAAGGATATCGATCTATGTTCGTTGACCGTCACGGATTTCAATGTACTTACGTGTTTATACTCGCTGCATACCACACCAGTGGCAAAGCGATGGGCGATTGTCTATGCTTGCCTCGTGATTGGATTCTTTGCAGAGATCCAGGGACTCTGAAAGGATTACGTCATTAGTGGACAGCTTCCAGAGTGTTTCCGTCCCGAGTTCGTACTGTCCTTGGCACTTGTAAGGTGTCAAAGTACGCACTTGCAATTTCATCAGACGGTAAAGTTTATCTTTACTTTTCGGGTGCGGTCTAGGATTGTAAACGATCAAAGACCGGCCTTTGCAGCGATCAGAGATGTGGAGGACAGCGCAGAGAAGATTTTGAATCATTGAACTGTTCGTTGCAGGTATCCATCAGTTTCGTTGGCCAATTGGGCAACGTCTGGCAACGCCTCAATGGGCGGCCGACGACGCGGCCGGTCGGAGAGGACAATCTGGCAGAGGGGCTTCCACGGCCAATACCGTCATCGCGCGATGAGATCGAGCACCGGAAACGGGACCTCATCTTAGAGGTAAGTACGATCTTTCTGTGACGAGTTGCGGGGGTAGTAAAATCCCTTGCGTCCTATCCCGCACTTGTTTGTTCTGAATCTTGTCATCAACTGTTTGTTGTAACGGATCTTGACACCTCCACATCAGTCTTAATACTTTTATCTCGGCAATCTTTCCAACATTTTCAGGCAGTTCTATGAATGCTTCTACTTTGCCTTGTTAAAGAAGCTTACGCAGAGCTGACTTATTAGAGAGGCTTTCTTAGAGCTGCTGAATGCGAGATGGTGACAAGGATGGAAAAGTCAAAGGTGATGAAACCATGTTCATTATCAGCTTCCTTGGCCAGGTAGAAAAGCTGGACAAGCGGTTGCGGGAGGCGAGCAGGGAGCGTGAATCACGGTTGCGACAGAAGAACGTGCTGGCGCGGGCGAGGCTGGCAAACGAGATCAGGGCGCTAGACGACGAGGTGCGTTCAGGGTCACAAAGCGCGACTCTAAGGCCGGAAGACATGCTTTGCACCGTCTGCTACATTGTCTCAATTGGATGGTTCAGATTGCTTTCCGCATTTGATGGGCGCTGCAAGGTCTTCGCGTCAAAGCAGGAATTCATAAGCTGATGGATTTTCAGTGAGTTAGGGCTAGAGATGGCTTTAAAATCAGGCTAGTTAGGCCGTTGGACGACGAGGTGTGTTCTTCCTCAGCCCAATCCCGCACGACCCTTTGGATGAGGAATCCAATATTCAGGAGCTATTCTTCCTAGGTTTGGTGTTCCATCAGCAGACTATGGTGTTGTCCACGTTTGATAGATTGGCTGAGCCGACGTTTCTAGCTTGCCTTTCAGCTTTTCTAGTTTCCCTTGCAGCTTTTCTCGATGAACTCGTGTTAGAGTCGAGTTGCCGGACTTTGACACCGTCTCTTTCTTTTTACTTTCGACAAACCGGAACGAATTGACAACGAGAGATGCTGAAGAACAACCAGCACGCAGAGAGAACTGCTGAAGAAGCTGGCTTCTTGTGGCGATTCACACTATTTTCATTCCTTGGCAGGTAAACGAGCTGCGCAAGAAGCTGGCGGTGCGGACGCTACAATTGGAGATGGAACTAATCTATGCGTGCTTAGAGGAGGAGGTCATTCAGATCACCGGTGAGCGGTTGACAAACCCCTGTCTTCATTCGTGCAATATCTGAGCAACAGATGCTTTGCAAAGTTTTCTCGTTCATTATATTCTGTCACCGATCAGGGTCAACTGGCTCCGTTTACATTACCCAGCCGTTTGGGTTGGAAATAGTGCACACCGGAAAGGTTGTACACCGTTGTTTGAGGCGACAAGTTTGGGGCGGGATCGCACGAGAGCCCGTTGCCTTCTGGACACGCTTTTTAGGGTGTTGGCGCTACTTTCGGGGCAACTCCCGAGACCCGCTCATTTATAACTTAGAGTTTGTCCCCACTGCTCGTTCATCCTTAGCACAACCTTGTTCTAACCAAGAGTACGTTCATACAGGAATGGACGGAAGACTTCTTGTCGCCGAGTTCGGCCTCCTCGTCAGCGAGCTAGGAGGGCTGTTCGCAGTGGTTGAGTGGATTGAGGAGGGTCTGATCTCTTTCTTATGAAACCTGTTGATTACTTGTTAATTACTAACCGCCGAATCCTTTTCTCGCAGAGGACATCAAAAACGGATGAGGACGAGAGCTTGCTTGTCGCCGAGTTCTGCTTGCTCGCTGGCGAGCTAGTACGGCTGCGCGCGGCGGAGGACCGGAACGAGGCAGATCTTTTCAGATGCTCCAGAAATACCCTATTCGATTCAACAATTTGTCGACAAATCCTTCTCTGCAGAGGACATCAGAACGGATGAGGACGAGAGTTTGCTTGTCGCCGAGTTCGGCTAACTCGATGGCGAGCTATCACGGCTGCGCGCGGCGGTGGACCGGAACGAAGCAGAGATTCTGATACTCTCGTCTTTCAAACCTTGGACTTGGAGTTCAATGCACCGATTGTCCGGTTTTGCAGAGGACATAGGAACGGACGACGACGAGAGTCTGCCGGCCGCCGAATTTGGACTCCTAGTCGGCGGGTTAGCGTGGCTGCACACCGCCGTAGATCGCAGCGAGGCAGACCGTTTCCAGATGCTCCAGAAACACCTTAGACATATTGTTGAGCAATTTTTTTCCTTTGCAGAGGACATCAGAATTGATGAGGATGAGAGCCTGCTTGTTGCCGAGTTCGTCCTTCTCGATGGCGAGCTAGCACGGCTACGCGCGGCGGTAGATCGCAATGAAGCAAAGAATCTTACCACACTCGGTCTTGATTTTCAGACCCTAGAACTGGAAAGAGCTGCAGATCTCAAAAGAGCTGAATTGTTTCTTTACAGAGGACATCAGAACGGACGAAGACGAGAGCCTGCTTGTCGCCGAGTTCGGACTTTTGGACGGCGAGCTTGCGCGGCTGCGCGCTGCGGTGGACCGGAACGAGGCAGATCTGATCCAAGATGAGGAGCTGTCGGTGTTGGCAGAGGATGTTCCGGAGTTGAAGAATCGGTTGGGCATTGTGGAGGAAGCGAAGATACCGCTCAAGCAGCGGATTGGCATCGCGTACAAGGAGAACACTTTGAAGGTGCTTTCCCGAAGCGTTTCTGTCTTTTGCCTGATTTGAACGTCATGATGCAATACAATACTTGAAAAAAGATGTCTGTCAGAACGAAAGAATGGAGAACTTGGACTCCCGAGCCGATGTAAGACCGCTCCTAGCTATTACCCCCTAGGATCGACGTCCTGGGTTATCAGAGTCATGATTAAGACCGTCGATCGAAGGGGTTACAATGGAAGGAGGTCCCTAGGGAGGCCGCCGGGACTACCTGTACACCCTCCTACCGTTCTGTCAGCTGTCCTGTCACTGTGGTCAGAATGCTCTGGCCATACCTGTGTTTCTTCAGACGCATAGTGGAGTCGTTTACCCACCTGAACATTGCTTATAGTGAAGCGGAGACTCCGCTCGAGCAGCAAGTGGGACGACCGTTGGAGACAAGGTCTCGGTCTGCCCCGGTGCCCACAAAGAAGTGGCTTGGCTTTGCTTGTGTTTTACGTGAGGTGCTCCGTTGAGTATTGCAAAGGACAACCGTCTCGGTTGACGTCAGGAATGACTTTCTGAGATCATCAACTCCGTCTTGTTCGTTCATTCCCTGTGATTTCCCGCTTGAACTGTCGCTCCTGCCTCTCAAGGCTTGTCTCTTAAGGGCCCGGGCGGGGATTACGATCGAGTCGTTTTCGATGCTAGATTTCCTTGTCCGCTCCCGTTCTGACCGGGATGTGCTGTTGCAGTTGAAGGAGGGGGCGTCCTTCTACTGGCGGGGGCTGCGGCTGTTGGCGGGCGACCTGTCATATGCGGGCAAGCTCTTCTGGGTCGCCGTCACAGGGACCACCCTCAAGTCAAGAGAGGTAAGCCGCCACCGACAGAGTCCATTCGTTGCCAAGCTCCAACCACGACCGCAATTCGCTCTTCTCCTACTCCATTTGCGTCAACTCCAACCCCATGCCGCTTCCGATGCTTCCTCCTAGAGCGACCCTCCTCTTCCGAGGACGACTCCCCGTCGCCCCTTCTTCCTCTTCCGCCTCCTCTCCTTGCGACTTTCTTCACCTTCGTCTTCCGAGTAAGGCACCAACCCCTCCTTCTTCTCGCCATCCTCGTCAGTTCCGTCCCTTCGTTTTTCCATGAGCTGACGTCATGCACCTCCCATTAGGTGCAACGCTCTGGCTTCCGTGAAGCCGCTGATAACGTGAAAGTGACGCAGTCGCAACTTAACCAGCAGCAGTGCCAGCGGGCAAATGCTAACCGAGTAGACCCCAGCTGACGCTTTGCGGACGTCATCCGTCTCTCTCGCCAGTTGCAGACGCTGTTTCCGTCCTTGATCATTCTCAGCATCCCAACGAGTGCCAACAAAGCAAGATCAATCCCATGTTCGCAACCCTGTCAAAACCAGCGGGGGATCTGCAAAAAAGATCCTCACCTGACGTTCTGCTGACGCCAGGAGCAAATGCTGCGGCGCACGACCAAGGACATTGTGGTCCTGATCTGGTTCACGATCATCGGTATCATCCCCATCACTCCCATGGGCCCGTTCCCCGTCTTCTCCTCGAGTAGGGTGTTGCTGACGCCCTGCTGACGTCATTCTGTCCTGCCAGGTGCAAACGCTGCGGCGCACGACCAAGGACATTTTGGTGCTCATTCGCTTCACGATCATCCTTATCATCCCCATCACCCACGCGAGCCATGTTTTGGTCTTCTCCTTCATCTAGTGCTGGCGTTCTGCTGACGTCATCGTTCTCTTTCTCCCAGGTGCAAACGCTGCGGCGTACGACCAAGGACATCTTGGTGCTCATTCCGTTCACCATCATCCTCATCATCCCCATCACCCCCGTGGGCCACGTGCTCGTCTTCTCCTTCATCCAGCGCTACTTCCCAGACTTCTTCCCGTCGTCCTTCACCACCAAGTAAGCCAGTGCAAATCACGAACTCTCTTTCTGATTGTTGTATTGCGAGAGTGTAAGGATATCGCGAGAGTGTAAGGAAATCACATCTGAGATGCTCAGGTTATCGATACAGAACTTCAAGGTTTCTGTGGTTCCTGTTGCTATTTCTTCCTGTCGTCCTCCAAGCACGGCCGATCAGCTTTCCTCCTGACGCTAGGGCTCAATCCTCGTAATCGCATGAGACTGTATGGATCCTGTTTTCAAGATGGCCTGAATGTATTAGTTGAAGGTGTTGCACAACTGTCCAGATTTCTTCTTCGTAGACATATGTTTTCTCTGTTGTCAGGCTTTCCTTCCTCCAACTATATTTGCAAGGGCCTTTTTGGGAATCAAATTTGCCTTAGAGCTGAACTCTTCGTAGTGCGGCTGCTCATTGATTGAGCCTTAAGAGTTGCATCACATGTTATCTTCCTGTTGAGTCTTTGTGTTAGCCTTAATCTTTATGTTTCTTGGCCTGATTATCCGGTCTATGGTGCTTTGATTGGTCAGTTCCAGCAAAGATCACGTCTTTGCTTTTGCATCTCCAGGCGGCAAGACCTGATGATTAAGTACGAGGCGATCCGCGAACAGATGAAAGAAGCCCAAACGGAGCGAGAGAAAGAGACCATGGTTGCGCTCGCCGCCGAAGCGGAGAAGGCGACTTTTATGAGCGGCGAAGAGAAGCCCAAAGAGGACCCGCCCCCGGGTCGAACCCCCGGGCGGGGTCTGTTGTTGGGGCGGAGAAAAGAGCTGCCCGAGATCACGAAACGGATAGCCCGGGTACGGGATAGTAACATTGCTGGCGCTAACTCGGTTGTGGAAGAGGGGCTGAGGAGCTTAGGGCTGGGGTCACGGGGGTTGCAAGCGGGAGCACTGGTTGGGGATACGGAGAAGAAGGACTGATCGGAGACGTTGAACCGATTGCAATATGTTTGCTTTGTGCAACTTACTATTTGTAGTATATGAGTGTATTGTAGATCGGATGCCAAACCTTAACTTAGTACACATTTCTGATCGAAGGCTTTTGCTTTGTTCCACGGCAATTCATGCCAGAGCTCATCATGAGCTCTCGGCCTCCTTCTTACGACAGAACACTGAGTGGACGCGGACACGTATATGTACCTTCCATGAGATGGCATATAGCCATCATTGCAGCCCACTTTAGCTATAATTGGGTACCGTACTGTGCATGATGATTGCAACCTGGCTAGTAGGCCATAACTAACTATAGTTCGTCACTTAAAGATAAAGCCCGCCAACCGCGCTATCGAGCGCGCGGGCTGAGCCTGCCTCGAGAATCGGATCCGCTCGACCACTTTGCAATCGATCATTAGTTCTTAGTACAATATACTCAGTTGCACATCTACCCTGCTGTCGGCACGTATATACGGGTCCACCAGGCTGGCCGCCCGGCCAGAGCCGGAGTGGGATCGGACTCAGAATGATCATGGTTCCCGACTTTTCAGTGTGAGTCAGTCTCAGACCGTCATGTGTCAGCTTTCATGCATCTAGAACTAATGTACCGTCCGACAGACTAATGTAGGGCCGGCGTTGCGTGGGGCATATATGGTGACCATATTGTCTGAGCAAGTTAGCAAGTTGCCGCAAAAGTGAATGCGTGACTCTGATTGATCGCGGGCCCGCGGGCCCCCGGGTCGGGCCGTGCTGCGCGGCCGGCCATGGTAGAATTTGATGATGCCGGGTCAGCTTGACCACGGCCATCTCAAAATTCACGCATCATACAATCAGCCAAGAGTGAACCGCATGTTCGCCAGAGTCGCACACCTGCACATCTCCATGCTGCTTGGGTTGACTGGTTATTGCATGTGGTATGAAATTAAGATGTACAGATCATGGAGTAGCGATGCAGAGTCGATCCTTCCGCCACTCCGAGTCGTGGCCGCGATTGTATTTCAAGTCGGAATCTGAAGATCGACCTCCACATGCGCCGCTGGGGCAATAAGTTACGGTGTCCAACTGAGAGAGTCTGACTGCGGCCCCTCTGAGGCACTCGTATGGTACCCTGACCTGAAACCGCAACTGTCGTTTGAGAGTTCTAAGCAGGCTCATTTGATGTTCAATCCAAGAAGGCTGTCTCGAGCTCGTCTAGTAACCGCGAAACCGGTTCCGACCTTTTTCCTCGTTCTTGCTCAAATGCCTTCTGCTAAGTTCTTTCTACTCTGCATTGCGCGCCGGCGCTGCTCTTTTGAACTTCTCCGCTGGTGTCACTGCTTCCGACTGGTCAAATATTTTTCTAGCGGTTGTGCCAATCTGTTCCTCCTAGCGGGTTGACCGCCGTGCAACTTTTTCAGGTGACTATACCCACCTGATGCCCCTAATAAGTAAGCGGTCCCCACGCAATATCTACGACGCAACGGGTTGCGAGCGAGCTTATATCTACAGCTAAAAAGCGGGACTGCAGGGTCTTCAACTGATCCAAGTCCTTCATATCGGCTCCGTTAACGGGTCTTCATCTCCGAGGAATGTTCCTGTCTTTAGCCTTCTCCTTGCGAGAATATTGATTTTCAGGAAACTCTCCAACGAAGGCAGCAGCGGAGCCTACCCAAATCAGCGGCCCGTGAGCTGCCTTCACCGCTTCATCACCTCTCTTTTCCCTAGTACTACCTGCCGGAAACCTCCTTGAAGACGCGTCGACTTGCTTTCAACAACATAGCAACATAGCACCATAGCAACGTAACGTTTCCAACACTCTCCGTTATGTTCTGAACGGCAGACCAACGACTGCGCAGCTCCTCTTACTTCTTCATAAACTGTTCCGTCATCTCGTCCCCCGCCGGCACCGCTTCCTCGTCCTTCTTCGGCTCCTCGGGGGCTTTCCGGAGGTACCCCAAAAAGTGCTGGCTTGGAGCAGGGCCCGGCTTGGGAAACGGCGCGAAGACCCACGCCCACAGTTTCGCCGCCATGCCTAGATACACCGGGATGATCCCCACGAGCAGCAGGATAACCCCGACCTGGTTGATCTCGGTGTACTTAACTTCGTCGAAACTGATGCTGATCGACGCGGCCGCGGCTTCGAAGTCGTCCGCGTCCGCGGCCGCGACGCCGTGCAGCCGGATGAGGCCGGGAACTAGGTTGGGCAGAGGCGCGTTAGTCGAGCCGTCGACGCCGGTGAATCTGATGATCTGCGGACAGCAATAACGGTCTTTAAAGATTCGCCCAGGTTTATTAAATATGGGCACCTTCATAACTAGGTTGGGCAGGGGCGCGTTGGTGGAGCCGTCGACGCCGGGATGATCTGCAAGGAGGTGGTAACGATTTCAAATGCAGTCGGAGGAGGCCGGGAACTAGGCTGGGCAGCGGCGCGTTGGTCGAGACGTCAACGCCGGTGAACTTGATAATCTGCAGACAGCAATAACTTCAACTTCTTAGATAAGCCCGCCCGCAGTAATTCAAGGATGCAATCTTTGTAACTAGGTTGGGCAGGGGCGCTTTGGTCGAGCCGTCGACGCCGGTGAACTTGATGATCTGCAAAGAGGTGGTAACAATTTCAGATGCAGCTGCAAAAGCCCTAACTAGGTTGGGCAGCGGCGCGGTGGTCGAACCGTCGACGCCGGTGAGCCCAATAAGCTTCTGCAGAACGTGGGAAAGACCATCGCAACCGTGAGGCTTTTCAGGACACGTGTTCAACCTGACTTAGGGCGGCTTTCGGCAGCACTCCAACAAGGGAGAATGAAATTGGTCAACCCGTTTGGGTTTTTATGTTCAACGGTTGATTGCACGTCTGGCTGCATCGATCTCCAACCACTCTCCAGACAGATCTCTTCCTGACCGCACGATTAATTTCTCCCTGTCTGGAGTCAACTGCGGTTCGAGCACCTCTTTCGAGAACAAGTTCCGCTGGTCCAAGGCTGGTAGTGAAAGATCTTCAATAAACCGGTAAAGTTGAAGCTAGCCTAAATAGCTAAAACTAGAAAACCTCGGTTTCTAGAAGGTTCCCGGGTCCCTTGCCGGGTTGCCTGCCTTGGCGAAAGGCTCGCAGCGTTTGAAAAAGTTGAACAGTACAGTAACGGCAAGTCTGTATCAGACAGCTCGTTCACGACCGGTTACCTTGCCGGCTTGCCTCCCTTGGCGAAAGGTGGTAACGACTGGGAAGCTTGGACAGCAACAAAGTGACGGCAAGACTGAAGTGAAAAACTCAACTACCACCCGTCTCCTCACTCCTCGGCAAAGGCCCGCAACAACCGCACCGAATGCACCTGGAAGATGCGGCTCATCTTCTCAAGCTTGAACGCGGACAGCACCGAAACCAAGAAACTTGTAACGGTAACGTAACGGCAGGTCTGATACAAGAAGCCGAGTTACTATTCAACTCCTTACCGGCTTGCTTCCCTTGGCGAAGGTTCTTAGCGACCGCGCCGAATGCACCTGGAAGATGCGGCTGATCTTCTGCACCTTGAACGCGGACAGCACCGAAACCGGGAGGAAGAATGCGCCCTCCTCGTACTTCTGCAGGCCGTTGACCTTGTTTATCTCGACCACGTTTCGCAGGAAACCCTGATTCGCTTCCAGGCTGAAGGTGTCGTTAATGTTGCCAGGGCCGTAAACCGAGAGGTAGGCGTTTAAACCCACTGCAAGAGGACAAAAGGGTGGGTTAGCGCAAAACAAAACCTACTTTTAAAAGCGGGGTTATTCAATCCTGCGAGCCGTTGACCTTGTTTATTTTGACCACGTTTCGCATAAAGCCCTGGTTGGCTTCCAGGCTGAAGGTGTCGTTGACTGAGAGGTAGGCGTTCATGTTAGAAGTATTCCAGTCGAGCCTCTCCTTCCGACCAAGGAAGTAACTGACGCCATCCCCTCAGGACTTCGAAAGCGGCCCTTTTCCTGAGCTCACTTTTTACGCCACCCCTGGGCAACCTTTTTGCGCAGCCAGCCGCAAAACTTCGCGTTCTCGCTGGGAATCGAACCCAGTCCGGTCACCGCATTTTTGTTAGAAGTATTTGCGCACTGCCACTCGGGCCACACTGGCGCCAGTGTGGCCCGAGTGGCAGTGCTCAAATACTTCTAACAGTTCAAACCCACTGGAAGAGAAGGAGAGAACGGGTTAGCACACGATACGACCGACTGAAAATGGGGGAAATCTGCTAAATAAAACTTGCTGGTTGGTTACTTGTTTGAGAGTCTGACGAGAGCAGCATTAGCCCTGGTTGCTTGCCTGACTGAACGTGTTGTTTGTTTTCCGGAGCCGTTGATTGAATGTCACTCGTCTGAACCCACTGGTAGAGAAGGAATAAATGGATAAGCACATAAGTAGACCTACTTCTTTTCGCGGTAAAGTTTTCGCTTCGCAAGCTGTTAGACTTTGGATCTCGGGAAACATTTTTGCAGGAAGCCTTGATTGGCTTTCAGAGTGAAGACGTCGACTATTTGCCAGGGCGGTAAACCGAGAGAGAGGTGTTCAAACCTACTGAAAAACAAGAGATTTATGGGTAGCATCTGATGGTGTTCACCCTCGACCGCGACTGGCTGGTGATCTGTTGGCTTCGACGACAATGCAAACGCGGGGATTCAGCAAATGCAGTGGGATGTACTTACAAATGTTGCTTAATGCCTTTGTCGAGAGCCCTGTCGTAGACTCGATTGTTTTCAAGAACCGGCATGGCAGACGAACTGAGCGAACACAAAGTCTGGTGTCGCATCCTTGGCGCGGCATCGAGCGTCGTCCTGCCAACCGCGGCCATCAATTTGGTTTCTTGAAACGACCCAGGAAAGAAGCAAACGGGTAAGATGACTGCAAAGCCAACGGTTTCACCAAGTGATCGTGCGGCTTACTTGGAACGGTGTCGAGAGTCGTCGTCGAGAGCCCTGCCGTAAATTGGTTACGCGAGAGCATCATGTAAACCTGCGTCTTCCAGGGGATGTCCTTGTTCGCTACGATGTGCTGGAACACCACGCACTGAGTGTCAACCGGGCCGCCCACGTCCCGGTCCATTATCTGTCGACACACGAACAAGAGCGTGTCAACGTAAGAGTGTCGGGGTCCTTCTCAGACCACGCACTGAGTGTCATCCAGGCTGCTCCACGTCTCGGTCTATGATCGGTCACAAGCAAGTAGTGTCTTGGTTTCGCGCCGGAACCTGAGTGCTTCGATGGGACACAAATACGAGGATTCTACAGATTAGACGTCTTTCGTCATTACGTTTCATCGCTGGGTTGAAAATCGCTCCAAAACGAATCAAATGGCTCCGAAGCCCTGCTTCAAAACGCAACCTTTGAAGCGACGAATATGCACTGAACCGCAACATGGCCTCAGGTGACGTCAGCAGAGCTCACGTCCTCCGAAGCCACCAAAACAACCTGCCCTTGTCAGAGCACACAACCTTACGCCTGATGACATCAGCAAATGCATCACCCGGGAGCGCACCTTGATCGTCACAAGCTGCTGGAGGGTGCACAGCCCCCCGGCGCGGGTGCTGATGCCGTCGGGAGTTCTTTGCAGGGGGTATGCAGTATCGGAGATGTTATCTCCGCAGCCCACGTAGATTGGTCCTGACATTGTGTACGGCCGCTTGCTGGGGCACAAGTAGATGAACGGTAATGGCGGCGCGGCCGCCTTGATTTTCTCGGTTACCGTGGGCTCGGTAAGAAGGGTTAAGTTCTGCAAGACAGAGTGAGAATTCAAGCGTTAAATGACTTTAACTACTTTTTGGAACACACCGCTGAATGTATGAACTGTCGTAATGAAGCTTTACACTGTTTGCTTGCCGACAGTCGAAGGACGAAAGAAGGAGACTAGTTCGCTTAATATAGACAGACATGGGGTCTGAGCAAACAGAAGACCGAACATGAGGTCATATTATCTCGACCTCAGTCTTCCAAATCTCGATCAGAATGACAGTTAATTGCTGATTCAACGGTTCGAAATCTCTGAATAGAAACCTTGGCACGACTCTGTTCTCATGAGGCAACAGCTTGTAATAGCTCATTGTTGGTGAGCGGAAGGAAGAAGCTTTCAGCCCTAAGCGATGATTCAAGAGGGCGGCGCGTTTACACTGAGGAGCTGCCGACTTTGCAAAGGAATGCAACTTTGCAGCTTTTCAAGCTTGGACCCTTCGCCAATGAACCGCCAAGGACGGCTGCGAAATTTAGTTCAACCTTTGGTGAGCTGTACGACCACTCTACCTGACACCCTAAGCTCAGGACTCTCATTACGAGTCAAACGACAGGACTCCCATTGAAGACAAGAGAAAGGGACAGGGCGTCAGACTTGATGGATCTCACGTGGCTCCACGATCCCCATGGAAACGCTATTCCAGGCCCCGATATCGTTGCCAAAAGTAGGTAGGAAGGTGGGCGGAGTGATTGGAACAAATGTGCGTTTGGGCTTTTGGTCCCCAAGGTGGGGCGAAAACTTAACAACTCAAAAAGAAGACGGGACAGATGGTTAGAAGATTAATGTTCTGTTGACTCACAGCAATAATGAAAAAGGCTGTCCCAAGGCCCACCGCCGTGGTTAGCACCAGAGATAGTGGAATGGAGAGCGCCCAGCACGGCTTGGGTTTCACTGCAAACGGGTTCAGCTTGAAGATATCCATCTGCAGAAAGGCGGAAAATGCAACTGTCAGTCAGCTACTCTTGCTTTGCTTGAAGCTACTCATCCTGGAGGGAGAAAGCAGGAATGTCAATTGCTAATTACGCATCATTCTAATTGAAGGTGTAGCAGTTTAAGGTGGAAAAGTATCCACTCTGTGAGGAAACCAGTGCAAAGGGACTGTAACAGATTATACCAAGTTGGAGTGTATCAACACGAAAAGGAATGTGGTGGGATGAGACTACGTAGAATCAACAAGCCATCTGGCTTGAAAGAATCAGCCCCCACAGGAATGAAGGGTGGCCAACTGTAAAACTTCAATTGGACACTACACAAAGCTGCGGTTCCACTTTGACAGAGCAAGCCTTTCTGCAATGGTTTTCAGCCAGAGTCACAAAGACCTGGCTTTTGGCTGCTCAGCAGCATCTTGTAAACCCAGCTTCTTGTAAACCCAACACGTTATGAGAACTTCTTGGCTAGGTGCTGACAAGATTCAGAGGGCTCCTTGAGCAGCAGTCGGAGCCCTTTTGAGCTGGCACGTAGGCTGAGTGAGCCTAATGTAAGTCCTCGTGAAGGAAGAAAGTCTGAGAAGCAAGCTTAGGAGTTGAAAGAATTGCCTGGGTTTGTCAAGTCTGTGAAGCCCCTCTGTGTAGAGCCCGCAACTTGAAACCTCTTGACTCAGAAAACTCTGGTCCTGTAATATTGTCCTCCCTAGCTTGCTGGCAGCTTAACCTCTGCTCATCGAGATCTGCCCAGCAATCAGTATCCTTAAAGCGGAAATTTCTTCATGGGCTGTAAGCAAACGGGGCTTGCCGGAAAGCCCGAGACAAAGCACGTTGCAGCTGCAAGGAGAAGCATTAGGGGCATGGTTAGGCAGAGAGAAAGTAACCACTTATGATGACACACGACGTGGCAAGCTCAAGAGTATTGGAGGGCAGCACTGAAAAGAAACCATGTACTTCTTGTGTTGTAAAAGCTCCGGGGTTTGCTTCACCCCGGACTGAAGCCCAACGTTGATATGGTTCTGCCTAATCATTATAAGAGAGGGTTTGCCTTCACCAATGCTTTGCAGAAAGTCTATATATGGAAACAGCTACTGTGAACACACTTATTGAAAACATGGTAGCAGCAACCTTGGCACCAGAGACTCAGTGAACAAACACAGTCAAGCAGAGCGCTCTTCTCATCTCATCACTGAAGCTGACAGCTCTCTGCTGTTGCTAAGGTCGAAGACAGATGACCATTAACACAGGACAATCTGCAAACTGTCGCACGCTCCAAACTTCTGGCATTGAACAGCGCGCACGCTTTCCACCCCAAAAACTTCAAAGCTCCTGATGGAACGGCAGAAATGTCTTTCTCAAAGAGTGAAGTGTCTGCCTTTACAGTATACAGAAACTTGAGGTTTGACACCGCAGGATTTGAAGCTTGAAAGAACTATGCTTGCCGCGCTCAGCGGCAAGTGAGGAAAGGGGCCTGCATTTTTTCTGGCTGCTCTCTGAACTGGTGATCCACCTCAATATGGAGAGACATATTTGGGCTGGAGTGCAAAATGTGTAAGGAGCGCAACAAAAGAGTGGACTTTGCAGGTTGTGCTGAGAACAGCATGTTCTACGTTTAAGATGTGACACACGTACATCCGAGCCTAAAACACGCAGAGCTACTAATGATGACAAGCTCTGACGAGCTTACCTTCTTGGAACACACGCCACACGCCAGTAAATGTAGCTTCCTTTTCCCTCAAGCATCTGCAATTTCAGCCAGCTCATGAGCTGTGGGCAAACGGAAAAGGTTTCTCAAAGAGGTCTCAAACATCCTTGAGATTTCCTTTTCAGCGCGAGGTTGTGAAAAAGAAGCGAGAGTGCGACGGACTCTAGATCTTCTGCCCGGCAATGTTAGTGAAGGGTAGGACTAGTGCTCAAGTGAAAACTTTTGCGGCGCTAACTTACCAGCTGAGATTCCAACTTCTGAAGCACGAGCTCATTTGAAAGGAATGCTTCAGATCCAATATGTATACAGTAGGTATAGGAATAGGTAGGTCTCCCTGATGATTACTATGGATTCTGGTTGTTGAACACTTTCTAAATTTTAGGGTGGGTGTATCTATTGCGACTCTGTAGCCTGAACTACCCATCATGATAATGAGGACACCACCTGGCCGGTTGCATTAAATGCCGTCATGATTTGCACAATCTCTCAATCACGAAGCAACTCTTCCTCCCCCAATGTCACTGCAATGTGCATCATACGGGGGTGTCATGGAGAGTGAAAAAGGCATAGGGTAAGTTATTGGGAGAGCGAGAAACCCTGAAATCAAGGTACATCGAGATAACCCGGATGGGCAGGCAACAAGCAGTTGAAGGTCATCTAACCTGATCTAACCCAAGCCAAACCAGTATCTAACCTAAGCCCTTGTACCATCCGAGACCGGCCGTACACGTAACTTGTGGATTATAGGTAGCTACCCCCCCCAGGGCCATGGAGAGGTCGCATAGTGGGGATCAATCTGATTCAATCATGGTTGCAAGTTGCGCGTGTGATTTTCAGCCCCATCATTCCAGCCCTGAAAACCGGAGGGACACTTCAAAGCTGAATGATGCACAATGCACATGCATGCCTATTAAATAGTAGGCTTGGCCGACCCTTGGAGCCCTCTTGGAGCTGGCATTCCTTCAGAGTGAGCCACAGGAGAAGGTGGTATGGCGTCTGCAATTCTTGCTCACCTTTTGTTTTGCGTGGGAGCCACGGGGTCATTTCATCTGTGCTTCACTACAATTGTATCCTACTTTCCGGGTAGCGATTCTGGGTTAGCCAAACTCACTCATCAGCTCTTGCTTGGGTGACCATTCTTTGTTTGAGCTATAGGGAGAAGTGCAACAAGGCCCCCGCGTTGCCTGTCTGAAACACGTGAGGTTTTCCACAAGGCACAGGGAAGCGAAAGCACGACTCCAAGGAATGCTGTTCAGATGGAATGCAGCATTGTAGAAAAGCAGCTAAGCAGAGGTCAAGAGCTGGAAAGCTCACCAGAAACAAATCAGCAGAGGTTGACCAACTAATAGGTCAGAATGAACTCATTTAGCTCAGTCATCGGAACCATCAGGCCTTCGGGCCTGATCCCCGCCAACCTCCTCAAAACCCTGCGCTTAACAAAGACAGCTTCTGGTTCTCAGGACCAAGAACACCTCCTCCAAAGCGCCGCTGTTTTCAGCATTCTGATCCACATCGCTGACATCAGGCGCGACCTCAGCGACAGCTGGGATGAGTTTGCCGGGGGGCTGCTGACCATTTTGGAGCCAGTCACGACAGCCCCCCTGCAAACTGTGACCTCTGCTCAGCTGAGTGAAGCTGCGGACGCGGTAATTGCGCACTGCAAAAATTCCCCGGAAGCGGCAGAGACCGTCAGCTTTCTGCTGGAGAAAGTGGACGTCGCAAATGTGGCGCTTCCCGTCGACTGGAAATCGAAGGAAGATCTGTTGACGAGCTTTCATCGCCTGCATGATTACCTGCAACGAGGGCAGTCGCGTCCTTCCGAGGGGGCCGGAGACGCCGCCGGTTTCATGGACGTGCCCATCTGGTACGGCACCTGCCGGCAGCCCAGTGGGAATAATCTCACGGAAGCCTTTTACGGCATTGAGCGAGCGGACGAAGTCTCCGTGGGCCTTGTGCGCGTTTCCATTCCCGACATTGACAACGTTGCTCAGACGCGTTCCGATCTCCCTTTTGGGTGGTTTTGGGATCGGGCTCGGACGGCCAAGACCGGGGTTCGAGACGGGTTAATGATAACCAAGTGCATGGGAATGAGCCAGGAATATTTGAAACACCACATGGCGCAGAATCGGCGGCATGTGGATAAGACTCTGAGGGGACAGAGGCGGGGGGGCCAGCGCGGATGGAGCAAGGGGAAAAGCGAGGCGGTTGTTTACGTGCACGGGTTCAACTTTCGGTTTGGGTCGGCGGCGAGGAAAATGGCGCTCTGCGCATATAAGATCCAGGAGGATGCGCCGCTGTTTTTGTTCAGCTGGCCGTCCTATCAGGTGCGTAGTACCTAATCACGCTTCCTCTTTTGCTTGCTTCTCATTTCTCTGGATTCCATCTCCTTTCTTTGGGCCCCCCTCCCTTCCAACCATGGACTTTTCCTGTCTTTCCTGCCAGGACAAATGAAGTTAACACGGCATTTCTGTCCGTACTTTCTGTTTGTGCCCCCGGGACACGCTCAATTTGCCACCACTGGATACCGTGAGCTGAGTCACCGGCGTCTCTCTTCAGTTCCCTGTACAGAGGAATCAAAGATTCTAAGTCCTGACCTGCCAGCATTCCTTGCAAACGAGAGTCACTGCGTATGTAAGCTCAGATGCTGTCAAAGAGAAGCCCAAGTGATCAAACAGCTGGGAACGGTCCGAATGCAAAGCACTCAACCCAGGCCCTTTTTACGAGCTCTCTGTTACACTTTAATGCGTCATGCCCGCAGCTTTGAAAGGCGTCCCAGATGCGAAGAAAGTCTGTTCCGCTGCTCTAATATTGGAATGAAAAAAGAACACCCTGTTCCAAGTTTGGGGTCTTCGAAATTTGGCATATGTTCTAAGACCCGTTGTAATGCTTACGAGTTCCAAACATTCCCCCCCTTCTCCTGAGTCCCACAATCCGCTTGAAAGCTTTGCCTTACATTGGGCTGTCAAATATAGATGGCCATGCTGGGCCAGGTTCCGTTGCGATGACTTTCTTCTGACAACGAATTGTCAAGCGGTGTCGGACATCATACTATTATGGACCTCCTCAGAAGTATAGGACCATTTGCAGAGACGGTAAGGTGTAAGATCGTTTGCACAGATCCGGAACTTCAAGGACCTTTTGCAGAGTACGGCAAGTTGACTGACGGTCTGGTCAACAAAGATGCACATCAAACTTCAAGCATAATGTCCCAGATCTGCACGAAGTGGAGCTGACGTCTCCGCAGCCGCTTCCTGCAGGCGATTGACAGCTACAGCGCCGACGAGAGCAACGCGATGTGGGCTGTGGCGCACTTCGTCGACTTCCTGACAAAGATGCTGACGGAGTTCCAGCTGGACAAGGTGCATATCATCGCCCACAGGTAAGGCCCTGCTATTTCGGACTACTGTAATTCTTTATATTGGTTTGTGACTGCAAGAGGTTCGACAAACTGGACAAGGTGCATCTGATCGTCCACAGGTAAGGTCCTGTTCTAGCCGGGTTTACTGCAACTTGCTTGGTTAAAATTGGAAGAGATCCCGACAAAGTGGACAGGGTGCAGCTCAATGCGCAGAGCTGGGGTTTCATAAGAAGAAAGGGAACACGTTTTTTGGGAGTTCCGGCTTGGCAGTCAGCCTGTTGGGCTACAGAGCAAATCTTGCAGACTGTGTGTTGGTGAAGCCGATGCCATGGGAGCCCTGGTTTCTTTTAACTCCGGCCCGTCTTTCAATAGACTTAACCCGGCCACTCCGCAAAGGCTTTACTCACCACCGGAGCGAAATCCCGCTCTGCCTTTTAAGGGTCTCGAAGAGAGTGAATATGGCTCGCTTCGACCACTCGGCTTGGAAGCTTCCAGATGACCGTTCGACCACTCCCATTGCATACCGGGATCTAGAGGGTTATTTCGTCTAGAGCTCGGACACCCAGACGGCTTGTAAGCCCTCAAAAAGGAGGTGCGTTCCCGTAATGGCACCCGCCTCTGCAAACCTGCATCCGTAAATCTGGATAAATTCGTGCTTTGCGACAATTTAGAAGCGCCGCAAAAGCGAAAATCCTTTCAAATATTCTTCCTGCGTGCAGTATGGGCTCCCGGGTTGTGCTGTACGCGCTTATGAGGCTCGCGCTGGGGGAACTCTCTGAGGGCTCCGCCAAGCTGGGCCGCCTGGTGCTGGCCGCCCCGGACTTTGACCTCGGGGAGTTCTACCAGCTGCAAAGTCAGCTGAGCAAAACGGTGGGCCTTTCGGAAACCCTGCCCTCAGCTCAGCTCTGCCCAACTTCCAACTTCTGCTTCCGGCGAAACTGGGCGATTCGAAGTTGTACCTCCCCAAATTTGCCTGTTGAGTCAGGGACGTGACAGTTTCAAATGCGGAAGCAGCGAAGTAGACTGTCGTTTCTTTCGAATCCAGTTCCTGTTCCACGTTGGCTAAGAAAACATGTACAAACTGTAGGGGTAGCTGCAAGAAACGGCATGGCAGAAGTTTCTAGTTAGCAACTTCTGTCTTCGTTTGCGGTGGTTGAGATCTGGCACACGGACACGATTGAGCCCACGTTTTGGTTGCCTCTCGCCTGGTCAAAAGCAAATGGCCTCACGAGGCGTCTTGAAAGCTTGTCTGTCATCAACTTCGCACAACGTTGTCGGTGCTTTCTTGGTGGATTTGCAAGTGCTTCGTTCATTTTTGGACAGCAACGAATTGCGGACAAAGGCACCAGTTCCGATCTTGTTTGAATCAGCTTCCGTCCTCTTCTTTTTCGTTCTCTTCTGCTCACCTCTTTCTCTCCCGTTCGGTTTTGAGTTGGTCTTTACTATATTCGAGACCTTGATGGAACAGAAGACGCGGTCGCGAAGGGATTACGACGTGCTCGAAACTCCAATGTCGAATAGGGCCAGCGACTCAAGTCTAATCTAGGCGCCACCCAATGGCTTCATAATTTTAGTTGCGGCCGGAAAAGAAATCTCCGCTCTCTCTTGCGCGGCGACTTTTCGCGTCTGTTGAATCTGAGGATTTTTTCTGAACTTTCGTGGGTCTCGCAAGGATTGCTCTCAGATTTGTTTGGCTTCGTGGAGCACCCTCTTCATGTTTGCAGACTACTCCATCCTTCGCTGTCCTCGGGCGTGGCAGGGGCCGTGACCATACAATCTGCCACGTGGCAAGCTGCCCTGTTTCCGGGACCTTTTTTGAGTGCGAAGTAGATGACGTCTGAAAGGGCAACCTCCAGACGGCGAAGAAGGATAAGTGCAGAAGCCCGAAATGAAATGAGAAAGCAGAAGGCAAGGGTACTAGTATCACCGAAAGGGCATCACTGACGGACTTTTCTTTCGGCCACGTGTCAGGTGGAGCACGTGACGATCTACGCGTCCTCCGCCGACCAGGCTCTCCACGTGTCGTCCCGCATCCACGGCAGCCACCCCCGCCTCGGGACGTTTCCAATCTCCCCCGGGGTACGCCCCTGGCACGTACCGTTCGCAGAGGTACGAACCGTTCGCAGAGGTAAACGGATTTGCTGGGCTGACTTTGCTTTGAGGAGGGCGTCAGAATTCAAGGAACGCTCGCCCATCTGACTCCTGAAATATTTTTCCATCCGACGGACTAGATTACATCTCAGGAATCGTCCCGAGCGACCAATTTGGCTCTCTGGGCACTTTGCTGGTCGCCGAGGGGGGACCGGTCTCCCCGACGCCCTCTTTGAGTACACCTTGCCCTGTGCACTCGTTGCAGTCAGATCGCTAGATCGCAGAAGGCCGTGTGGGCCGGAACGCCAGGCTACATTGAGCAGCTTCAATAGATCAACAGAAGTGCTGTTCTACGTTCTCTCAAATTCATCTCCGATAAGTTGGCTGCTGAGGTCATTTGTCACCTCGTGCCGAGATTCTATTTCCCTTTTTCAGTTATTTTTGGGATGAGATTTGCTTGGCGCGTCGTGTCCTGACACTGCTTGACGTCGGAAGCAGTGTCATGCTCAATAGCAGATCAAAAGTGCAAACAAGGTCTATTAGTCCCTTTCGCTCATTCTTTGCGCCCTTCTGACGATACATTGCAGAACGTCGACCTGGTAGACGCTACCAGGCTGGACAAGAGCCTTCTCGGGCACGGGTACGTCTTTTCCGTTCCGGGGGTGCTGACCGACGCGTGCGAGTTCCTGCGGGACGGAGTTCCGGCGGAACGGCGGCCGAAGCTGAAGGAGACGGTCGCAGAGAACGGATTCCGGTTCTACACGTTCCAGGGGGTTGCGGAGGACCCCTGGGCAGAGCTGATGGGAGACGCGGAGGACCCCCCCGATGCGAAAGCGGAGGCGCAGTGGGCGGGGCTCGGGGAAGCGGCAAATGGTTTGCCGGAGAGCAGTCGGACGAAGCTGGCCAAGTTCTTCGGCGACGAGTCGATACAGGGGGAACGGAACGAGTAGGCTTTCGGTTGACGGAGTAGAATAAAGCGACAAGTCGATACTTGGACGGAGGAACGAGTGGGTTTTGGGAACTGGGTCGATCCACGAGAGAAGGAAAGAGCAGGTTTTGGCAACGAGTCGATGCACGGGGGGAGGAGCGAGGAGCCTTTCGCTGAGGGTGGAAGGGGTCAGTAGGTTTTGGCAAAAGCGGAAAAAGGAAGGAAGAAGCGAGAGGGTTTGGTGTCAGGGAAAACGCGAGAAGGTTTCGTTTAGCAACGAATCAACACATGGAGGGCGGAGCGGAAAAGTATTTGGCGATGGGTAGATGGACGGGGGGAGACGCGAATACTGTTTGGTAACGGGGGAAAGGAGCTAGGTTTTCAGCGACGAGTCGATACTTCTGTAACGACGAACGAGTGGGTTTTTGGAACTGGGGCGATCCACGAGAGAAGGGAAGAGTGGGTTTCCGGCGACGAGTCGGATGAAGGGGGAGGAGTGAATGCTCACTCTCCGTGATGGGGGGCGGAGGCGAGGACTCTTTCAGCAACAAGTTGATTTGCAGAAAATAATTGAAATGTTCTTCAATGACGATCAGATGCACGGGGGTGGGAAACGAGTAAATTTTCGGCGGCGAATCGATGCACGGAAAAGATGATGGAGTAGCTTCAATTCGAGAAGATTTGAATCGGAAAGGAAAGAGCATTTCTCGTGACTGGTCGTTAGTTGAAAATGGTCCGAGTAGGTGCCCTCGAAATTGGTCGAGGAGTAAATTTTCGGAGGCTTGACTCGACACACGGGGGAGGGATTTTGATTGGAAAGAGGTCAAGCGACAAGCGCAGAGACTGGTCGTAATCGGAGCAAATAAGCATTGCTGGCGGGCCCAACTAAGCAGGTGCAATGAAAGCACGTAGAGCCAGGACAAGTTCCATATGAATCGGCACAAGGCAGGTAACGTAAGTACTTGCCGACGAGGGGGCCAGGAACTCGATCCCCCGCACGTCAAGGTAGAACGCTCGCTCAGGTTTTACCTTTAGGGTATTTTCCCCCTATATTTCAAGGCAGAGATTTATTGGACCCGTAGCCTAGCGGCTAGAGTTCCAATCGGGATGCTAAGCGGACAGCTCACGCGCTGTGAGGCATAATAAATGATGCACGCAACAAGGTTAACGAAACCAGGCACGGCTTAGAAACCGGCCTAAGGTTATTGCTCAGTGAGGCAATCGGAGGCAGGTTCCCTGTGAAGTACTCGTCTTTCGTAATAGATTGCAGCAGCTGCAAGGACAGTGGATCAGGTGCCAAATCAAGTTTCACTCGAAGATTCCAATTTCGAAGTGTTTTGTTCTTCCACTAGGCAGGTATAGTGTGATTCGAATCGCACTCAAATGTTCTGACTTGCCGCCGTTGAGCACGGATTGATATGCATGATCGCATGAGTCTGCTCAGTCGACACTCGTAGTGAGAGGGAGCAGTGATGGAGGAGGATTTCTTCCTCCATGGGCTTATTATGGAATGCATATCAGATGCGCCGGCGCGGCGGCCTCAGATCGCTGCAGCACGTTTTAATCGCGTCATAGCGGATTCAGCCGGCCGACAACCTTTCTCAGGGGCTGTCACTGCTGAATTTTCAAATCAATAGTGGTTTCGTTGCAAAGAGCGCGCGGCTGCGCGGGGGCGGCTCCCGTATGGCCGTAATTAAACTTGGAAGCTTGATCGAACTGATCGAAATTGTACTCGAAAACAGCGCGCACGTTACGCAATGCGTCCAAGCTGTGATCACAAACATGACGCCGTTCAAACAGCATGGCTGGCAAAGCTTTTCTCGAGACACTGCTTGAACATACACGCCGGGAAGCATATAGACATATGCTGCAACATCAACTACGGCGGCCAGCCATATGTTTGCCACCGGTCCCCCACCGGTGATCATGACGAGGGCCAATTTGATTCATCAATGCAGAGTCAATGCATAGATGCATTTGGAGTTCCTAATCACTCATGCAATTGATCGATGAGGCTCAGATAGCTATGGCCACATTACGGCCTCCTCGCGATTCAGGAGGACAGGAGGCTTGACTAATCATGGCGACATGGCATCCCTGACTCAGGAGGCTTCGACCTTGTGAACAGATACCTATTGTGATAAGTACCGAAGACAGAGCGGAAGATCGAATAGAATAGGTCGTCTAGAAGACTAGAGCGTGCACGCTAGAAGTCATGTAAGAACCTTGATCTATTCTGAGGTTCAATACGAACTTCGGAATTCTCGCACGTCTAGTGTCCTCCAGCCACACTTTAGTCACACCGCCTCCAGCTAGCTTCGTTCTGCGGGGTTCTAGACCGTTCGATTAGGCCCGGCTTCAGCAAGAAGCATCCGATCCTTTCAGGAATCGTGACCCGTCCGATTGCTCGGATGCGGCCGCTCGGACGTGGCGAGACATGGCGACATACTGGCAACTCTTGCTTTCACTAACCGCAGCTTTCACTAAGATAGAGGAACTCCGAGCACCTCAACTAAAAACCCTAACCTCTACGTTTTACCCGCTCCGTACCCGCACCCACCCTAACCCCCACCCTAACCCCACCCGTTCCCCGGGTGCCTATCTTGGTGAAAGCTGTCGTTAGTGAAAGCAAGAGTTGTCAGAGTCATGGCGACATTCTGTTCGAAAAATCTACATGCAGAAGCTGCTCGGAAGGAGCCTTAGTTGACACTAAAACAATATTTTGATGTGTCTCTCAACCGAAGTCATCTTGTCGAGTGTCAAACAAAAGTGAAGACATGTCTGAAGCCGTACTGCTTGAATCTTGATCACGAGGAGTCTGTGGCGGCTAGGGCGCATTGCTCTCTTGCAGTGTCGAAATGGCCTGTTTGGAGGGCAACTTCAGGGGCACCTTGGCAGTTTCCTCTTGGGGCGCAAGCAGGTAACAGCGACTGAGCTGGTTGCGTATCGCGGCTGCAGTGTGCAGGGCTTTCTGAGGCAATGATCTGAGAAGCATTCTACAGCATACATAAACCTCTTCAGCTCCTTCTCATCAACAATCCAGGAGTTCCCAGGAATCGTGCACGTTTCAGTCAATCCAGCAATCTCTAAGTAGACGTTGCCCTCTTCATCCATCCGAAGGAGTACGAATGCTTCCGTGTGTCACGACCCGGTGATCGTCAACACCAGAGTGTTCAAAGGTGAGCCTTGTTGCCCTCATCCTCAGCCAGCGTGAATTGAACAAAGGCATTGGTTCGCTACAAGGTCATTGTTTTTGCTTGATTCATTTCTCTTCCTCTAAAGTGCACGGGGTTGGACCAGAGATTGGATTGCGAGTGGGCTTGCTTTACCCTGACACGCTTTCTCAGAAGCAGATGTGGGTTTGAGCTTGCTTTCAGGTTCAGCCAACCAGAGTCCACACTGACAGTCGCCTCCGGTTAAGCAGGCAGCAGGCCAGCGAGTTCAGAAATGGTTCAGAATTCAGAAATGTCTTTTGTACTGCGAATGAACAGAATCAAGCTGCATCGGTGCGGTTGTCATTTTTCAGGCTTTTGGAAGCCATTCCACATCGTGATTGAAAAGGGCACCCACTTCATGTGCCCTCTTTGAATCTTCCGCCGAACTGCCAAACCAGTGGTGATGCTTTGAGCATTACGCCCTAGCAAAGCTCCTGATTGCTTGAGACCTGTCCTGAACAAACTGTGTTACAATCTGGACCCACTGTTTGAAGCTCTAACTCTTCTCTGTCATGTTTTGCAGCGCAGCATGTGGAGACGGTCAAAACAGAGCATCGATACCACCAGCTCTTCAGAGGTCACCACCTCGGAGAGACCCAGCCCCTCTCACCGCCTCGCCAAGGCCCTCCTCAGGCCCTTCAGCCGCAGACCCCGCCCCGAAGAACTCCCCCAGAGAACCAAGAGCGACACGCACCTGACCTTCCCAAACGCCGAGCGCAAGCTAAGGCTCTCAAAGAGCTCCCTCGACTCTCCCAAGGAAACTAGAGCAGCAGAAAACATGGAGCGGGCGCCGAAGGTTGAGGTCAGGGAGGTGCGGAAGCTCTCGTCTCCGCCCCCGGTTGGGTCGGCGATTGAGGAAGTGGGGACGGTTTCAAAAGCGGTTGCCGCTGCGCCGGTTATGAGCGTCGTGAAACCCAAGGTCGCGCTCCCTTCTGAAGCGGAGGGTTTGCCTGAGGACGTGGTCAACGATCTGATCGCCGCGTTCAAGTACTTCGACCACAACAGTGACGGATGCATCGACAAGGAGGAACTAGGCGCGGTGATGCGGTCGCTTGGGGACAACCCAACGGATGCTGAGCTTACCGCAATGATCACGGCCGTGGACCAGAATGGAGATGGGTCGATCTGCCTCGGCGAGTTTCTGAACCTGAACAAGATGGCGCTGGAGGCTGGACTTGCGGGGGATGAGGATACGGAGCTGCGGGCGACGTTTGATGTGTTCGATCTCGACAAGAATGGGTTCATCTCGTGCGAGGAACTGCAGCAGGTGGGTCTTCATTCTCTTTGATATTCCTCTGATACTTTGCGTTCTGTCATGGGGTGGGCTGTTTTGTGCTTGTCTTTGCTTGCATCTGATGCCAGGTTGCAAGTTTACAGCCACTGCAGATCTGGCGGTTAAGTGTAACTTAATCATATGTTTTTAGTTGGTGCCACTTCCAGTGAGGTGATCACTTTAGTTGTGATTCACCTTTAGATGAAAATTTGGCAGTGGCCTCTTCAGATCCCTGGTTCTGTAGAAGTTCAATGCATCTGGCTCCTTTGTTCGCCCATCAGGTGGCCTTCTCAAGGTGTCTGCTTTCATCAGGGTACTTTCTTTCAGCAGCGTACTTTCTGATCGATGACAACTATCTTATGCAGGTCCTGAGCCGGTTGCTCGGTGAGCCGGTTGTAGAGGCGGAGTGCTCCCGGATGATTCAGGGCGTCGACCAGGACGGGGACGGTCAAGTCAACTTCCAGGAGTTCCACACCATGATGCAGCAGGTTATGCCTTGCTGAGATGCTTTGTCTTGATTGTGTGACATTGTGTCCAGTCAAAGTATGTCACAGTAGTCGTTTAGGAACTACATAACGTGCACGTAAGAAGCAGAAACAGTTAGTTGATGCACAGTTTGAATGAGAAGGAGCGTGGTGTCGCAGGAAAATTTAAAGGTAGTTTAGTAGTGGTGTCGTGAAGATGAATACATCTGAGGGTTGGGAGAAGTGAGGAGAGTCAAATGCCAGGGTAGGGTGTCAGGATGCAACTCAGGACAAAGTGCCAGCGGGCATGTCTTTGTGGTCCTTCTACCGCCTGCCGTCAAGTGGTGTGACCTGACAATGAAGATCTTACGAAGTCAGCTGAAAAGAAATAACAATTGTTTGCCGCAAGTGCATGATTGCGCTATGGCCCTGGGTTGAAATACAAGTGGCAATCCTCGGAGCTTGCAATGTGATGTCTACTATATAAGGGGCTGCCGCAGGTCCGATCCAACATGTTGGGGAAGGTGCCAATTTCCATATTGCAAATCCCCCTCATGCATATTGAAATTCTTGCGGCGCGGCTGCTTAAGATCGCCACTCGGGGACTCGATTTATGTGCACAAGATTTTAATTTCCAAAATGATTAGCGAGATGGACGCGTTATATTGTGTAATCGATCCAATGGCGGGCCGCGTATCGATCATTGTGAACATAGACGTCCAATCACGTTTCGCTTATAGTACGTGAGTCGTGACTCAAAAATCTACTTCCGAATTCAAATGATTTGAGTTTGCAATATTTCGGAAAGTTCATGCCCGATGCATAATTAACAAAGCATGATCAGTGCAATCAAAACGGTGCCCCATTTGCACGACCCATGTAGATTGCAGAATGTCCAAGAACCATGTGCCAAACTTTGTGCAGCTACATTCATTGCACAATGGGATCCAAAAAAGGTATAGTCGTCGCCTTTAAGACATTCCAACTGGAGACTGGGGCCTTGCCAGCCGGGCCTTGACTCGAATAAGGGCCAAGAAGAGAGAACGAAAGAGACAAAAACTTCTTCATTGAACAACACATACTGAGACGAAGGGATACAATTGGTGGTCCCTGAACCGGTGAACTGGTAGAGCGAGTTTTCAAAACTAACATGATTACATGAGCAGGTGCCCGCTTGGCTACCCTAAAGCTCCTAATTCTATTACCCCCTAAAGAATTGTAACCGGGATCTCAAAGTCGCCTGCAGATGCGGTCAGCTTAGGCACAAGGATCTCCATCCCCGCAGTTACAGGATCAAAGCTTGCTTGCAGTGCAGACTTTGGTGGGAGCAGCATCGGAAGATGGATCTCTCGAGTCAGGGTGCCATTCCTGGACAAAAGTACATTACATGAGTAAGCAGTATGTGACCAGCCTGAAGAATGACGCACCTCGCAAGACCTGTTCATGCGTGTTAACAAGCAAGTCTGAAATCCTGAACCCAAAGTATCCACTCTACCTTTCCTCTGACCTAATCCCCTTTTCTTCCTTCAGCCGCAGCTTGTTACCAATCGGATCACAGGGGCGCAGTTCAGCATCACCATGCCTGTTGCGACTACCAGACTGTCGCCCCGGTTCTTCACGCTTTTCATGAGCAGATTCGCCTTGTAAACGAGTCAGGCATTCCGGATTTGGAAACGACCACGTTCAGAAAGAAGCAAAAACGAACCCCGTCCGCAAGAACAAAACCCTTCACTCCTTTCCAACTACTGTAATCCAAGGTAACGATTCCGGATAGATAAATAATTATTTGCATTCGGAAACTCGGAAATTCGGAACGCTTAAATAGTCCTGGAATGGTCCTCGGAAGCCCCAAAACGCCTCAAAAATCCCCTTCTAAGTGGGAACATAGGGCATTCGGATTCTTGTCGGAATCAGCATAAGCAAATCCGCTTTTCTGGTCGGAATGTTGGAAATATTTTCAAAATAAGATCGTTTGGAATCATCACGTTGGACTACGGTAAGGAACAGAGTCAAGCAGACAAAACAATCTCGACCTACCTGGGAATCTCGGCTTGTGGGTCTGTGCACTTGTAAATTCGGCCGTCCTTGTTATACGTCCCGCTGCCGCCAATGCTCGTGGCCGTCACCTTGATGATACACTCGTTGGTCGTGTTGCGCCACGTGATCTTGACCGTCCGCTTGTCCACGTACGGGAGCGACACCTGGCAGGGCGAAGAGACGCCAATAAGCACCACGTCATCCTGTCCGTCCAAATCAACGCCCAGCAAAGAGCAAGCAGACCGGTCACGCAACGGGTTTGTCTCAGGTACTAAGGACCGCCCTTTCTGTCCTTGTAGAAGGGAAAGATCCGGCTGAGTCCTAAGAGGATCAAGAGTGTGGTGAAGCTATAAAAGCTATAAAAGCTAGGCCTAAGGGAAGCAAGTACGGCGAAGGCCTTTCATTCGAAGGTAAGGGGACTCGTTCTAAGGTAAGGGGACTCCAACAACCTCTTCCATTCCTATCGGCCAGACCTTCGACCAGCTGTTGGAGGACTGGTGTTCTCAATCTGTACAATGATACCAGATGTCTGGTCACACCTCATGCAGCCAACCATCACTTCGCACTGCCAAGCGGCTGCACTGAAGTGGCCCACTCACGTTCTTGCAACTCGCAAAACACAAAGGCTTCAGTCAATGCCAATACCACGCACCAAAGAGTAACCATAGCCAAAGCGGGGTTCAGCTCCTCCCCAGTGTGTCAGAAAAAGTGCGCAGAGCTAAACCCGCACCTTTACAAGGTATCCCATACTGTCCTCGTAGATGGTCTTCGCCGCCGTTACGGGGCCAAAGTGCTTGCTCAGGACTCCCCCAATCTGGCTCAGCCACCGGCCGCGGTCCGAGTTGCTGTCCAGCTGCTGAACCTTCCCGATCGGACGTCCCCCCGCGCTGGTGTGATCTGGCGAGAAGAAATGCATATTCAGAACCGAAAATGAAGCACTAGAGAGAGGGAAAATCCGAAAGCGACTGCTGTCCAGCTGCTGAACCTTCCCGATCGGACGTCCCCCTGCGCTGGTGTGATCTGTCAGGAAGAGATGTCCACATCAGTGAAGAACTAGAGAAGAGAGACAGGTCCTTAATCAGACATACTCAATGTTTAGACGCCGCACCTTTCTGTTGGACGTTCCGCCGCGTTGGGAGGTCTGGTCAAGAAAAGAACCAAGACCTGAAGAGCTTGAGAGGTGGACAGCTACTAGGTCAAATGAACTTTTGTCCAGCACATGCGCCTTTTCAATGGGACGTTCTCTCGCGCTCCTTTAATCTATCGAGCCAAAGTACAGATTGAGAACCAGCAATGAAGACCTAGGGAAGGGGAAATTACGAGGTCAACCGCAAGTACTGTCCACCTGCTGCGCCTCAACTTGATGCCCCCCTGCCCTGTATACAGCGCAGGGGAACATGACCTGTCAAAAGAAGAGGAATATTAGCCATAACCCATGAGATGGTCTTGGAAACCATACCTGAGGGGTTCGGAACTGGTCTCCACTCGACGTAGCCCTCCGCCTCTTCCCCAGGGATCTCGCTGGTCTCCCGTCCAGTCAGGTGGTACCATCTCCTGGCATCTTCTTCAGCGACCTGGAAGGGATCCACAAACAAGAATTTACCGAGAGTTTGCCCAGCCAGCGATTGAAGAGTCTCTTCTCGTCTTCTGACGCATGTCTGAGCGTGCTGGAAATTTCCAGCTCAAAGCATAGACCAGCGCTGCTTTACCTTTTAGTTTCCTGCAGTTTCCAATGAACAGCTGCAGCATATAACTCCTCTCCACAAAAGATTGGCTCCACCGAGCACTAACAAAAGCAGGCTTCCTTGCGGATTGAAAGAACTCTCAGCAAGAGCACACATCCCTCTTGCAGCTGCCTTCTGCTTTCTGTGCGGCGAATGAGTGCAAGCCTTTTCATAGACTCAGGGGAATCCCAACAGCAACACTAGTCCATCTTGCAACAGGATTTGCCAAGCCAAACAGAGATACAAACTGAAAACCGAATGACAGTTCTTCCAGGCAGGCGTCCAAGCAACTCACCACAGGAGGGTCCACGACCTTCCTGATGCCAGTGATGCACTGCGGGTTCTTCAGGTTCCTGTACTTCTTGTTCTGCAGCCGATGGCACCGGATGTACCCGTCCTTCACAGCAAATGGAAACATGTACGGGCTCTCGCCAATCTGCTTGCCGCTGATCCAGCTGTTCAGCTGACCAGGCCCGAGGGAGAGGTCCTGCCGGTCGCGGAACGCATACATGTAGCAATTCTCCATCGCAAACTGCAGAGACAAAGCCGGAGACTGTTCTGAGAACTGTACTAGCGTCTGTGATGCCAGTTTTAAAGTGCAGGGAGAGCTCCTGCCGGTCGCGGAACGCGTACATGTAGCAGTTTTCCATCGCAAACTGCAGAAACAAAGTTGGAAAATCTAAAAAATGGTACTAGCATTTCGATACTTTCAATACTGGACTGCAGGGACAGGTATTGGAGCGATACGATACTGGGGAACGTACATGTAGCAGTTCTCCACGGCAAACTGAAGAGACAAAAGGGAAGAATGAGGGAGATTTGAAGGTCAACCAGGGCCTGAATGCTAATGTGTAAACTGCAGGATTACATTCACCGGGCATAAACTGCAGGATAAAACACCAAGTGCTTCTGTCTGGAGAGGTCCTGCCCAGTGCAAAATGCAAACATGTAGCAGTTCTCCAAGGCTCACTGCGGAGATAAAAGGGGAGAACCAACGGAGTATGAACAGGACAGATTGTGTCTGGGATGTCCGTCTTGATCAAAGTGCATGATTGAAAGCAAGACTGGCTCAGTCTCGAGTCAGGTTGGGTCTTCCTGAAGACTTCAGTCCGAAATGAAACTGTCCGTTGCAGAACACAGAAACAGAAGCAAGGAAGCATTCAGGGATTCTTTCAGAGAGCACCTACATTGGATGCTATGGAACATTTGGAAAATTTGGAGCGAAGAACAACTGACAGAAGACCTTACAAACATGAGCACTAACTTGAGCAACTATAAGCATGAAACGTGGCTTTGCTTCTAAGCCTTCACTAACTAGCTTATCCCGCAGCCCGCTCCATGCCTGCCCTCCAATGCCCTTCCCCAATGCAAAATGGGAGGCAGGCGGTTGTAGATAAATCACAGTAGATGTACCGGCCAATAGCTAACCAATTGAGCAGGCCATGATGACCAAGTTGGTACCATACCTGCACCTCAAACACCGTCGTATCGATTGCTCCTGGGTCATCGTCTTTGTAGACAGTCTTGTAGTAGGTGTCGAAGAAGAACCAGGCTGCCCAGAGCGTGTCATCATTTGGTTTTGGCCTCTTGTGGGACGACTTGCCAGCAGAGGCAGCTCCCCTCTTCTGCCCCACCTCTGTTCAAATGAGAAAAGCACGGGAATAAGTTATCACAAGCCAGTATCTCAACCACACGCTTTGCTCTGCATGGAGACCCCGCTTGCAAACGCACAACCCCAAAGCTCAAGCAACTTCTACTTCTGAAGGAGAGCATCAAAAAGGGAAACGAACACTCGTGAAGGTGTTTGTAAGTGGTCATGGGAAGGACTACATCAGAAGTGGACCATTGCAGCCTCATTGAGCTGCGGACTTGTACAGACAAGCACGGGACCAAAGGTCGGGCTGCCTTGTACTTTTCTAAAAACAGGCAAGAGCTCCCCTACTCACCCAGACTCGCCAACGTAGCGCAAGGTGACTTGTCAAACACATGCAAGGGCTCCCTCTTTTGTCACCCATTATGGTAGACATGAACTCTTACAACTCGCAAGCGGAAAATAAGATGACACTGTCAGGGCAGGGCAGAAAAGTGCTCTCTGCAAGCATGGAATGAGCAAATACCTGCTGGGCTATTGAGCTCCAGAGCCAGGGGGTCGATGCCCCCGACGTCGTCCAGGGACGCCGCCATGAAATCGGGGATTTTGCATCAATATGCGCCCGTCCACGTATCGTAAGCTGAAGCTCCTCCTTCTTCCTCCGCCTTTTGCACAGCCAAAAGATGCTCGACGCAGAAAAACAGCGGGGGAAGCTTCTCGTCCTCCTCAGCATACGACCTTCCTTTCCGCACAGCAAGTTGTACGCATTGATCAAATCGTAGCCGTCAGTTGTAAGAAGGGGCAATATCGGACGGGTATATTTGAACGGAGAGTACAAATTGGCTCAGCATAGCATTGCGTTCGACCAACAAATCTGGAACCGCCCGGGGAGCATATTCGCCAATCGCAGCACCACACAAACTTATCCGTTTGAGATATGCGACCCCGGGTCCACCCCGTATGACCAGCTGGCACGCGGTACTTGGTGGTACCAGCTAAGGACAGTCGGGGTACGTACCTGGTTTCATAAGCGCGCGGACTCGAAAACGCCCACCAGCGCCTGTACGCGA
>DF237381.1:0-11418 GCA_000708835.1 Klebsormidium nitens | reverse complement strand
CAATTTTGAAGGTCGTGCCGTAGGGTCTACCGTATGCGAGCTGTCCGTTTCTTACTAGGGTTTGGACACGCGGCGCGGCCAGCCGCCCTGTGTTTCAAGTTTCAAATTTCAAGAACTACTTTTGGTATTTTCCAGATTTCAGTACAGTACAGACCGTCCGATAACCACATCTTTGCAGCCGCCGACTTTCTGCCGCACGATCGCTCTAACCTTCAACTGTCGGATGGCAGTGGAGCACAACGTTTTATGCGTCTTCCTTGTTGAATTCTGCCCTGATCGATCGAGGGGTTGCGCAATCTCCAGCTTTGAGGGATCCCTGCAGGCTAGGAGTAGGGCCGCAATGGATCTTGTAATCTTGAGGTCTCAATTTCTGCGCACTCCCCAGCCTGAGCTAGCTGAAGCAGCAGAGCTGAGAATCACTTCTGCAGGTTGCTGCAAGTTGAGCTTTTCCGTAGTACAAGGCAACAAGTAAACCTACTGGAAGGAAGTCTCCCGGAAGTCTTTATTCAATTGGGTCGAAGATCTTCTAGAAAACAGAAAGACAGCATTGTTCTTAGTAGGCTTTGGACAATCACACAAAGCTTGCTTGCGAGCCGTGGTGAACACAGGGGCCCGGCGCGTTTCCAAGCTTGAGGGGCTGATGTGTATTTGAGCTAATATAGGGCTAGCTGCGTGAGCTGGTGGTGTAACCGTTACACCACCATTGAAAGAGAACTTCTGACGGGCTTCTGACAAGGTAGGAGCGTGCTTCAGACAGGCTTTGGTAGACATGGGGAAGTGCTTCATGTGCTGCTTTTGCATCACCTTTTGGGGAATTTTCATCGCCTGGCTTCTAGCAATGATCGTGGCTCTGGCAGACCGCCCTCTTCTGCCTAGTTTGACGCCCCAGCCTGTGTCTTTATCAAATCTGATGGTCCTTGAGACGGACACTACAAGTGGCTCGGTCTTGGTGAACGCTGCCCGGGTTGAAGTTTCAATGGATGCACGCAACAAGAAAAAGCACAAGCTGAAAGTACAGGCCACGCTGGTTGAGGTCTCCTTTATGGGCCTCACTTTAGGCCGTGGGGTCCTGCCTCCAATCGTAGTGCCCGACAAAGAAACTGGAAAAGCAGCCGCTTCCATCGCCATAGAGAACGCCATCCTTACAGGAGATCCTGGGAGGAGCTTCAGCTCAAGTTACTCCAGTGGTCAGCTTTCACTTGCAACAACCTTCACAGTGCGCGGCACGCAAAAATACGCCTACTTCAGTTCGGCTACCTACTACGGGACGGTGAGCTGCAACCAGCTGATCAACGCAACAACGCTCGCTAGTAGCACGCCAGCCTGCCGAGGCAAAGTGCGTTGGGACTTTCCAGAATACCAGAGCTACTGAGGAGCCGCCAAGGCTCTTCAAAACCTGCAGACACCTGGGGACTTCAATGGGGAATTTCAGGGTTGGCCAAGGTGTTGCTACAACAGCTGATGAGAGGAAGTTGGTCAAAGTGGAGCCAAGACACACCATTTGTATCTATGTGGAAGTGGGTTGTACAGATTGATTCTGAGGTTAAGCTGCAGGAAGCAGGCAATCATTCGATGGTTCCTATAGCCGAGTTTTGCTAATTCTTCTCGCACGTTATACAGTGGCTTAGCTACAACGTCCAGCTAGTGCAGGTCCTCTGCTGTACATAAATTAAAACGCATTGGCAGCTTTTTGAATATGATAAGAATAAGTCGTATTGAGACTGGATGGTTCTGGATGCCCACTTGCGAGTCTTCCCTGGTCGTCCCTCCAGCTTGCCAGTCGATCACCGAGTACATGATACTCTATCAATCACATCATGACGTAACATTGAGATGTTGAGCTCAATTTCGGCATCAACGTTCAAGCTTTCTTTCAGACTCAAAAGCGAGTGCATGTGCATGAAGCATTCAAGTCTCGTGCCAGCAGCCTGGACCACTCAGTTTCTTTCACATCAATCACTGACGTAAACTCATGCACGCATTTTGATGATTGAAGATGGAAGATTCTGACACTTGCGCACGTACATGTTCGAAGTACATAGCTTCGGTAGATACCGTTTCAGAAATCATGAAGCATGAGGACACTGTCTCATGGCAACCGCAGGCACCAAGCGCCACTCCGCGGCGCCATACATTACCGGCACGCATGCTGATTGGACGGCGTCAAAGGACTCAATTGCAACCACTGTGTACGTCCCATGCAAGTCCAGCCGGATTCGATGCTGACCTTACTTTGCGAGTATCACAATGAATTAACGCACTGCCTCCGATGCTTAGCCCTGTGATTTGGGTTCCTGGCCTTTGCATCGTAATGCGTTCGTACTGACGTTCCTTTAAAGGACGTGGTCTGGCCGCAGCTAGAATCTTACTGAGTAGCGCGGGCGGCCTGCTGATCCAGGCTCAAGACTGTGCGGTAAAGTATGCGTAATTAGATGTTCAATGACCGCACAAGCTTTTGGTTGAGCAAAAAAAATATGTCGGATATATATGATGTTAACGAACTTGAGATGTTGACCGCACAAGCTTTTGCTCATGAACAAGAAAGATGATGTTAACTCAAAGATCTGGATTCCGTCGAGTCGATTATCCGATCTTCGATCATTGGTCGATGGTAACTTCTCATTTATTAACGCCCTTAGCCACATTAGAGCCATGGAGCACGGTCTCCGGCAGACCCGGGATAGTTTGTTGACTCTACAGCTTGCTACAGCTGTAAGTCATGTCCGGACTCAATCTGACTCTACGAAAATCAAAGCTAGAGTCCTTCAATGAACATATGCATAAGCGACACGTCACTACCATGCGATTACGTTCAATTCGATCAATCATGATCATCGATCATCAAGCACCATATATGTGGGTCGAAGGTCCAATCTCACCGCGCGTCAACATACATGCAGACGTGAATGCACTCACTGAACGTGACCGCGGCTTCTGAGTTTTTTCTCAAGTTCCAATTAAGCTGATAGTCATCCCGGACAGCTTGTCTTGTCAAAGCTGAAATTGGTGTTATACTTTTGTTTGAAAAGCCCGGCCTAATCACTGCAATAATACAATTACAAGGACTACCAAGAAAGTCCAAGAAGCGAGATTCTGGGCGCGCCCCATTCGGACTCACGAAGCATTGGCGCTTGAAGCCTGCAACACTTCTTGCCTCCCAAATATTGGCTTGCCTCAATTTACTTTAGTAAAGAGAGAGCTATAGTATTCAGTGAGAGAACTTCGCGGTTCGGGCGCCACTATCATGACATCGCGGTGCAAGCCTGAGTACGACCAGTCTCCGCAAGATTTGTGTTGACAATCAATCGACGTTAAAACGTATGCAGCAAAAGCTGGCGCTTTGCAAACATTCGACTGCGGGCCCGCGCGCAGCGCAGAATTCTGCTTCGTTCTCGAATGCGCCCGCGCTGCCTCTCAACTGACCAGACGTAATGCTGTACTGCGGTTGCCAAAACTCAAACTTTGTCACTGCGCGTTTAATTGGATGATCATGGGGCCCGGGGGCAGCCTCAAGAGCTACCCGTGCCGGTTTGCCGCTACAAGTTTATGCACGAAGGTCGGGTAGCCGAACACCGGCCAATACTCAGCCAGTAACCTCGATAGATTCATTACCACGATTTTCATCGAGAAGAGGCAAGCCCCCGCCGCGTCAATCCCCGAGGCGGGCCAGTCATGTTGATGTGACCAAAGGAACATCATTTCAACCAATCAAAAATTGGTGTACTCAGAGTGGTCAAAATGGTGAACGAATGAGACATCTTCTTGACCGCTCGTCTCAACTGGATAGCCACGAGACGGAGCAGTGGTTGTGCAAACAACGACTAACAATTCAAGACAAGAATCCTTTGATCGTCCCCACTCCTCTGAACTCCGCTTGGAAGGCATATCTTACCAATCAACGTTCCTGTGCACTACGACACCTCCACCGAAACCTACATGGTATGCAAAGTGTTCGCTAACTGACATAATCGACCTAGCACTCAAAACTCTCCACTCTGCTGCTTGACCAGCTGACGGGGGGGCTCGATAGCGCTCTCACTATACACTCTCGGGATGTTGAACTCAAATCCACCTGCTTGGGAGGGCGCCCCCACTTGCGGAGCGATCATGGAAGGGGGCCGTGGAGGCTTCGAGGGGCTCAGACCTTCCGGAGGGCCAGGGCGACCATTCTCAGTGGTGTCAATGGGGCGTACCTCCCGGGGAATGCTGCACGGTACGAAGGTTTTCGTCAGCGGCGGATCCATCAACAGCAGGCCGGAGAGACGATACACAACGCCGAGGATACTTGAAAGCTCGGTCAGGTTTGGACAGGTCCTCCGATGCCACTTGAGGAAAAACCTCTCAATTCACTCCAGCGTGCAATAAGCAGCTCAGGCCAAATGACTCAGGCGCCAAGGGTGAGCAATCCTTCCACAGTCGGCAACACCTGTGTGCAGCTCAAAGCTGCTGTGACAAGATACACCTGACAAGTATGCACCGGTCACAAGCGCGAGGGACCTGATCAACCGTGAATCCTTTGTGACCCCCAATCTAGACACCAGCACGAAGTCATGCCGACCCGGAAAGGGTTCTTCAGTCCTTTCGATCGTTGCCCAGTCCCAATAGTCGCCTTGCAAACTCCTGGAAAGCGCTCAGAACAACGATCCCACCCCAGACTTTCCTTCTTTTTGTCGCTCTCGTGTCACAGCAACGGCCTTGCACACTTTGCAAACTTGTAGAAACACACAAAACCAAATTGCATATACTGAGACACTCAGAAACTAGAAACCTCACCTGTGTGCATTGTGGTGGCCCCCCGAGTGCGAGTGGTGGTGCCTGTGCTGCGACGACGACCTGTGGTGATGATGGTGATGATGATGGCTGACGACAGCGGGGGCAGCCAGGCGGGACGAGCTCTTGGAGCGGCCCAGCGAGGTGCGCTTGCCGGAGGGCCCTGCCACGGACCCGGTGGACGCGCGACCCCTGTAGAAAAACAAGGCAAAAGGTCAATACAAGGCCTTGGTGAATTGCTCTCATTTCAAAGTTAAGAGAGCCGAGCAGCCCAGCGAGGTGCGCTTGCCGGAAGGCCCTGCCACGGAGCCGGTCGACTCGCGGCCCTTGTAAGGAAAAAGAAGGATAGAGTTCAAAACAGGGCCTCGGCACAAAGTGCTGTGATTATGGGCGGTCGAGCAAGGTTCGAGAGCAGGAAGGCCCTGCCACGGAGCCAGTTGATGGGCGGCCCCTGCGAGAGGAAGAGAGAAGAAAACAGGCCCCGGCCAATTTGCTGTCGTTTGGGATAGAAGTTTTGAGCAGTCCAGCGAGGTGCGCTTGCTGAAGGGCCTTGTCACGGAGCCAGTCGATGCGTAGCCTCTGTGGCAAAAGATGGACGCAGGTCAATCACGGCCTCTGCCGAAACCGCTGCCCAAAAAGAGGCGCTTCGAGTTGTCCAGAGAGTGGCGCATGCCGGAGGACCCTGCCACAGGGCAGGTCAATGCGCAGTCCCCTAAAAGACAAAGCGACACGAAACTAAACGGCCTTTCAAAATTGGGCGCTGCCAAACGACGTTCCAAAAGGCAATGCCGGCAGAAAGCTTCCACACCTTCATATTGGCAGCAACTTGCCTTCTCAGCGGGTGGCAGCAAAGCTCTATCAACCACTATGGTGTTCTCCAAACAATGCAAGGGCAGCAATAAAGGGACGAGGCCAAGCACACTCCACACATCCGAAAATCTCACCTGCGCACGGGCGACGACTTCCCGTGGCCCTTCTCGCGCTTGGCGCCCCGCGCCCCCGCGTGGCTCTTGCCCAGCACCGCGCGCTCCATTGCCACGTCGCGGCCTGACAGCGTCTTGAGAGCTTGCTTGTTGAGGTACATGATTTGGGGGCAGAGTCCCACCATGAAGCGGCGGAGCTGGTCGGAGCCGACAGACGCGAGGACCGGGTTGCCGATGAGATTGAGAGCGTGAAGGGAGCTGTAGTTGGCTGCCAGCTGGCCAAGGGACTTGGTGGAGCTCAGCTTGTTTTCGCTCAGGTCCAGCCTGGAGGAAGAGGTGGGAAGATTTCAAAGGAAAGAACAAACCGGTTTCAGATCTAGACGTCGAAGAAGAGCGGAAGATACTCAAATGTGATGTAGAATCCTGCGGAGTCGGTCCGTTCAATGCTCAGGTGAAAGCCCGAGAGCGAACAACGAAACGAAGATAAACGAACGCATACAGACCAGTGCTTGAATATCAATCGATGCAGACGTATAACTGCAACTTCGATGCTGAAGACAAACCTGGAGCCTGCCCGAAAACAGGAAAATCTAAGAGATAACTATGCTCCTCAGAAGAGCACAAACGACTGCTCGTGAAGTCGGCCAGCACAGTGTCGACTTGGAGAGCTCGTGACTTCCAAAATCAAAGGAATTTGCAGGGACGCCTTACACTTGCAGCTTGAGCAGGCGGTGCAGCCCCTCGACCTCCCCGATCTTATTCCCACCCAGGTGCAGCTCCCTCAGCGACTGACACGTTGCAAGCCCGTGGCCGATGCGCACGATGCGATTGGCGTGCAGGTTGAGCACGCGCAGGCGGGTCAGCTCCCGGAGGCCCTCGACGGCCGTCAGCTTGTTGAAGGAGAGGTCCAGGTAATGCAGGCCTCGGGGGAGCACGCCAGACGGGATTTGGGCTGGATGAGCGAAGAGAAAGAAATGTTCTGTCGCAGCAGCTTGAAAGAACCTTACTTCGCACCTTTCCAATCTCGAAAGTGGCATGGGGGTCTGGAAACCTGACAAGGACAGTCTCCAACCTTGACTCAGAACGGCGAATATGTAGTGCTCTAGAGAAGTTTGCTGAATACTCCAAGGCCAGAAACAAGGGCACCCAAATTGCCGGTCGCAACAGTACAGTTCGTGTAAAGCACACACTCTCAAAGTACCCGTAGCACCTTGAGAGACAACCAACACAGCAACATGCTAAAGGTCGGTTATTGCAGGCTGATAGAACAAACATGAGCTGAGGCGAACAAAAACAGAAGTAACCACTCACCAATCGAGTTGCGGGACAGGTCCAGCGACTTGAGCGCCCCAAAGATGCTGAGCGAGGGCGGGACCATCTTGAGGCCCCTACCGCCAAGATGCGCCGTCGCCGCCCTGAGGTCCACCTCGCTCGCGACCGAGTTCGCGAAAACGACGTCAGCATTTGGGGCCGCTTTTGCCGGGACTTCGGCATCCCGGGGCTTTCCCGGCGCTTGGTTGAGGCTCAGCTCGGGGGGGTCAGGACCCAGGAGCAAGTTGCCCTCCCAGGACGGGGGTGAAGACGGCTCAGGCACACTTTCAGTCTCCGGCTCAACGTCCGACGGGGCTTCTGCGGGGTCAATCTTGCTAACCCACTCCTTAACCCACGAGAGCTCGCGGCGCTCAGGAACGGCTCGGAGGTGCTCGCGCCGGAGAAGTCCGGCGACGCTTGTTTCCACTGTGGGGAGAACAGCTGGCGCAACGGGATTGGCAGGCTCGACCGGCAGCGGACTCGCATCGCGCACCAGTGCACTGCCGTTGCTCGCGCGGGGGCTGCTGAGCTCAAGTGCCACGCCGCGCGGTGGTGGGGAGGTGGTCGGAGAGCCAGAACCACCCCCCTGTTTGTGCATGACCTCCCGGCGGAAGAACCACAGGGGCGAGCGGGACCGCTCGCTGTCCTGGCTCTGCTTCTCTGCCGCCATCCCCCTCCCCCTGAAAATGGATTCCTTCCGCTTCAGCGCCGCGGAGTCTGAGAGGGGGGACAGGTCGCGGCCCGACTTCGTCTCCGAGTCTGACCCGCTGCGGGGGGTAAGGTTGTCAGTCGAATCACCCCCCGAGTGCTTCTGGTGCGCCCCCGGCCCAAACACCTTCCACCACGGCTTCTTCTTGTGCTTCTCCTTCTCCCACGTCGCAACGAGCATCAGCGCCTCGTTATCACTCTTTGGCAGCTCGCCCTCTTCCAGCGGTCCCTGCGTCCAGGGGGTCTCGCCGCTCCCCCCCCCTCTGCTGGGGGGTCCCTCCTCGGGGCTCGTCACTTCGTTATGGCACCCCGGACCGCTCCCCTTCATCTCGCCTTCGGACACTTCCGGTCCGCTGTGGTAACGCAGACCCACATCACCTCCCCGTTCCGGCGTGCGCCCCCCCTCACTCCGATACCCCCCCTCGCTCCCTTCCTTTGTCCCGTAGAAGTCGGGCTCGTCATTCCTAAACCTTCCCCCTTCGTTTGCAAACCGCTCCTCTTCATCCCTCCCAAACTCGCTTTCGTTGTCCTCCCTCTCTTCCTCCTCCTTTCCTTCTTCCTCCCTCTCGCTCCCCCCCTCCTCACCACTGCTATCGCTTTCCGAGCCCTCAAGCACATCCACCCCCCTCATGTGATCACTGTACGCAGAGTCCTGGAACGAAGGACCGTCCTGGAACGAGGGGCGGTCAATGCCACCAAAGTGCACCCCCTTCTCGGTGCCAAACGAGCTCCCCGCCTCTGGAAGCCCCGCACCAACAGCAAGCTTGGGCGCCACCGCATTGTCCACCAGGGGGATGATTTTGCCAGAGGAACGAGGCCCCCCCAGGACATCGTCCAGCACAACAGGCACCCCCCCGACCTTCGGTGAGGGCAGCCCGTTGCTTAAGTCAGCAGACAGCTGATCCTTGGTGTCAGGATCCTTGGTGGGGGCAAGGCTGCTCTGCTTTGAGAGCGCAGATAGCTTGCTCTCAAAGGAAGGGCGCCTGGGACTGCTCTGCGCACTGCTGACCTCCTGAGGACAGGGAAGGTAAAACCAGGATAAGTACATGTCATAGACGGCGGGATCTGGGTGGAAGGACCTGCAGGTTCTCTAATCACTGCATCCGCCAGTTGAAACACAAGCACAAGACACAAATCGCGACGTTTGCTCTAAAACCAGCCCCGGCCCTGGGCTGAACAGGAGCCGTGCTCAGCAGCTTGTAAGCCCTGTCTACCAATTGACCAGACGGAACCTCCAAACCATCGAGTAGCACCATTGGTCAGAAGTAAGCGTGTGAGGAAGGAATTATTGCAACCAACAAACCTCCAACAAACCTGCTAAAATGCATGACAACGGTGCCTACAGCTTGATACATGATCCAGATTGGCTCTATCAGTAGCATCCAACTATCAAGCAGATCGGGCACACGCACGGAGCTCCCAGTCTAAGATGGCAAGTAAGCAACTACGCAAAAAAGTACCCCGCTCTCAGGCATTCTCAGGCAAATGCGAGCTACTTGGAGAAGGAGCCTTCTCAACAAAGAGTGCTCAAAGCAAGCAATGTAAGTAGCAAGAGTAGCATGACAGCGCACCTGCTCCTGGTTGACCCCATTTTGCTCCTTCTTCTTCGTGAACCTCGAAAACAACCCCATCTTGCCTGGTTTGATTCTCCCTCAACCTTTTCCTGACCCTTCAAAAACCCGTTTAACTCCGAAAACCCTTGTGTATACCGTTAACCCTGACGTTGAACCCCCGGTTACACCTTAACCAGATCCACCTGAAGTCAGCGGCCAACTCCCCCAGTTGGCCGCACCCTATGCACAGTAAACCCCGAACACGTCCCCAGCAGCCACCTCGAACGAGGCAGCGGCCTTCCAGTAGAGCACAGACAGCGCTCGGACTTGCGCACGGACACCCACCATCTGCTGGTAATGTTGCTGAGCACTGGACTAGCGGCAATGCCTGAACCCTGCTGCTTCAACCAACTGTCTGCCTAGCCCAGAGTGCAGACTGCTTTCGCCTGCAGATTGTTCTTGAACTCTTCAAACTCAGTTGAACACGAATCTGTCGCTTGCAAGGTGGCAAGCGAAGCCGGTACTGGAGAGGAGAGCACCTCGCTCCTGCCCCAGCCTTTCACGCGCTCACATCGATGACAGGACCCGACCCCCTCGGTTCGAGACGCGGGACCACAGGGAAATTAGCCGTAATCTACGGCAAGCCCCTGCACCATTCGGCGCACCCTCCAGACCCCGTCAACGCAAGATCGGGTTGGCTCAGCTGCAGCAGCTAGGCCAGACAACTGCTCCCATTCGCCACAAGGGCGTTCTGACATCCGATGAGACTGAGAGCCTGCCAGGGTGTCAAGATGGGGGAGCAAGAGAGCTTGGTAGAGCAGGGTCCAGATGGATTGGCAGAAAATTCAACCTGCAAAGAAAAACCAATACACGTGTCAATCTTTGCAAAGCCTTGCTTTCAAAATTCCTGGAGCTCAATGTATCTAAGCTCAAGTATAAAAAGGGCCTAGGATCCCTTCAACGAGTGTGACCAGTCGACTGTATTGACGACTGGGCCCATAAGGAAACATAACCAGCTGCAGAAGTGCAACACTGCAAGAAAAAGTTCCTCCATGATGCGACCAACGAGCAGATGGTCCTGGAAGGTGGACAAACACCACATGGCATGAACAACGACGGATGGCTTGTTTGCAGTATGAGGCAACTGTTGTCTACCATCAATCAGCATACTAGAAAACAACAATCTGATAGCAACGACACTCGGAACACAAATTAGTAACAAGACCACAGCTGCAAAAATGTTGAGCGGGCCGCGACGAGACAACTAACAGCTCTAAGCTCTTGAAAATGACAGCCTGCTTGATAGCAACCAACCAGACCGGCGAGAACTTGCATGACTAGGAAGAGTTGCATGGTCCTTGGAACCTCCTAGATTTGACCACAAGGCCTGTCAAAAGAAGAACTGCATGACCCCCAGACTGCGCCTTGACAAAACTCGGCTGGTATGTGTATAAGAAAGCGTTACCCAAGAAGTCTATGCCCGCATGTATCTCTTAGAAAACCAACATGGAAAACAGGAGGTTGTATCCATCTCGCTCTTCTTTGAAACATCCTAAACAGATCTACCGACAAAATCCACGTATCATCCTTGGCCAAGCTACTTTGCCTCTTCCTCTGTTAACCTTTTCCATGGCCGCCAAACATACACCCTCTTCTATACTTCTGCACATGCAAACCGGTCACACATCAGTGCACAGCGTACCTACCTTTCTGAAAAGCAAAGAATAAACGGCTCTCAAACCCACCTTTGTTTGGCGGAAAACATGCAGTCTTTGTCAACCCTTCCTTCCCTCTGGTTGCGCAAGAGATAACGCTTATTGCAACAGTTCGCAAGCAGCGAAGAGGATGCTTGGCGCGATGCTCGACAGAAGGCAAAACCCAAGAAGACAGGAGAGAACGCTGCAGAGGGCGGCGATTCAGGGAGAGAGGTGCAATTGTGTAGGGTCGCCGTCTCCTCCAATGCTGGGAAACCACGAAACCAGAGTGCGCGCGTGAGGTACCGCCTTGATTGATTACGGTAGTACCGGTACCTGTTCGATACCATGCGCCTGGTAAATGCAAGCGGCAGACGTGATCAGGTACGTACCGACCAGAACTTACAGGCCGGAATTGCACGCCGCGAATACCGTAAGGCGGAACATTCGATTTTTTTT
>DF237382.1:51148-78832 GCA_000708835.1 Klebsormidium nitens | reverse complement strand
CCTTTCGGTACACGGTGCACTACTCGCCAGCCTCTAGTCATATGACCCAAGGGATTGGCATCGGAAGTAAGCACACATGCTGACGTAGGCAGATCGGAAGCCATTCGTTGATCGGAGAAGGCAATTATCGAACGCCGCAAAACATTCGGTGTCATGGCATTCAACCAGACATGTTTGCCACGCATATTAACCTTCTCAAGATTCCTTTCTTGCCTCTGAAGAGCACAATGTAACCTCATTTCTTGCGCCCACCATAACCAAGAGCACCCACTTTAAACGTAATGCATAGCTGATTCCACAATAGCATGCCCGCCTGAAGGAACTCTCCGAAGACTATGACCTTTGCAAAATATGGCCCCTGACATGCCCCCCAGAGACGCGACGCACACATTCAACACGACAACTTAGGTCGGCGCTTAGACGGCTTGTTTACTGGGCGTTTTCGAATAGCGCCCCGGAGATTAAACCTTAGCTAAGACCATTCTGTGTCTGACATCTCGCCGGAGGGTCTCAGCACGAGGGATTACTTCGAAGACGTCCAAGCCAGCGGCCTAGTCCCTTGGTCACCAAGTGCTCTTCTCGGGCGCAACCTTAGGAAAGCTGACGCCCCGTTGCTGAACGTGTATACAAGGCAACGAGTTACTTTGTTGGCCCGACGTCACGGCTTGGCCTCGCTTCATTTCCGCCAAGAAAAGCGAATGCAGCTTCTTGAAAGACAGCATCTAGAATTTGAATTTGAAAAGGCACTGGCCACTTTATAAAGACTTTTGGGCGGAGCCCAAAACAGATCCGACGACTGCGGTTCGCGAGTTGCCATGCAAGGCCATGCAATCAGAGTGGAAACATATGCAGCTGCTGACGCGGCAACAAGCCCGGCGAACTTCTCCTGAGGAAAGGTGCTGCTCAAAAAAGCGCAGATTATCAGTGCCGAGCGGCACTTTTCAGTAGCCCACTGAAAGTCACACTGAACACAATAACCATCTCAAAAGACACTCCCTTTTCTGATCGTTCAGCACAGACGCCAGGATTCCAAATCTGAAGTGGCGAGGAAATAAACAGCGGCGAAGGTCGTGCAGCCTAGCTATAGCTGCAATCGAGGAACGGCCCAAGTGCGCCACAAATTTTGCTTACGTGCGGGTGGTAGGCGTTATCTCGAATAGCGATCTGTGGCCCGGTTCTACTTCTCCGCAGACGAATTTGCAGCGAAAGCTCAGCACCACCTCGTAACGACCGCGATTACAGCTGGATACATTCAAAACTGGCGCCCTGCTTCATCACGGAATCTTGAGCGAACTCAAATGACTGAGACGACGCTTTCGGAAGGCCGTCAGGTCTACACATCCAGATTGAGCCGCACTGCAGCTCAGGTATCGTAGTCGTCTTAGCCCCTTTAAATCGATCCCAAGAAAAACGTCTTTGCTTTGTTGCGAGCTCGCCTGTCGCGAGAGATCGTCAACGCAAGGCGGTTTCGATTCACTAAGATTTACGGATCAGTCGATCTCCTGACGCGAACACTGCGTCTGCTCAAGCGGTCCTGTTTTGACTGATGAGATCGCTGAGTTCGACCGTCTACTCAACCAGAGAATGGGAACATGATGACATGAGAAGTCTTACTGACGAGTAATTCCACGTCACCTGGTGCGTTGGAACTTTGTATGCCGAGACGGGCTCAAACGTGAAGCTGAAATGCATACACAAGCGGGCAGGACGGAGGCGTAACGGCTAGAGGCTTCGCCTCCGTCCTGAACTGCTGCCCTAATTTGAGAAAATAATCCGTCAGAACAAGGCTTAGAGCGTTTTGCAGACACATCAAAGTGCGATACAATCAGAAACATGTGTCTACGACCCATCGGAGCACGAACCGCCAAAACTTGATCAGAATCTCAGCATCGATCACGAACAAATCTCCAAGACGAGATTCAAGACAGAGAGAAGTCAAAGATTACAGATGGAAGCTCGAACATTTCTAGAGCGGACGTCGGACGTCTTCAAGGGCAGTGAACTAGGGTGACACGTGTCAATTTACCGCGCTTGAAAATGAGAAACTGACGTAGGAAACTCCGCCGTTAACTCAGGGGCAGCGCCTGTGCACTGCGCATAGGAAGCACGCCCATCCTCTGAATTCTTACACAACCACCAGATCCGTACGAGTCAGGGGCGAGAACGTACACGAGTAAGCCAAGCTAGAGAACCGCAGCTTTAATTCTCGCTCGAAAAATGATGAAGGTATGCAGGCAACCCCAATCCTTTGAAGTCTGTTTCGTAATGACGAGGAAGGGGTCGTATTTGAAACTTTTACAGGAAGTAAAAGCGGAGGGTCGCGGAGTTTAGGCCTGAGCTATGTGGGCAGCTTTGTGCTCCTTTCGAAGAAATCTTCAACGCCAAATCAAAATGATTGCAAGACGTCGGCTGAGGACAACTTCTCAGAAAAGAAAGACGGGAGGCCGGCGTCTGGAATGTCTTTTTGAGGTCTCTGCGAATGAGACTTTGCTCCACGGAAGCTCATGTAATAGACCCATCATGACCGTAGCGAAGTCGAAATTGTTTTGGAAACAGGGGCGCGTGGGACAAATGATTCGAAGAAACTGGTCACACTCGAAGTGGCCGTAAGATCTTCTCAACAAGAAAGGTCTCGTATCAGGACAGTATTCGTTCGACGTGAGTGTCTTTTTCGAGCTACGTTTCATGCCACTTCTCCCGCCTATGATGGCCGAAAGAAGAGCGCTTGCAGTAACTTTTGGTACAATCTCTAAACTTTCAGCGCTTCTCAAAAGCAAAAACAACTCCTAACAGAAGGCCCTGCCACGGCCCTGATCGTTTCCCTCAAATAAGTGGGCCCAAAGAAAGAAATGAGCAATCGCAACCATCTTGGAAGATTGGCGGAGTAGGGCCGGGAAGCATTCACAAAATCTGAGCTTTCAAGCTTCCGAACAAGTTAGCGTTAACCTGACCACAAAAAAAGGTGTTGAAAAGAAGAAAAAAAAAGCATTGCACTGATGATCTGATGCCGCAGCTGAAAGTTCCTGCTTCGTCGGATCGTCGCCGCCAAAATCTTCCGAACCCGCTAGGTGAGGACCAGTTCAAATCTCTATCGAGCAAAAGCTGCATGGAAGTCTGAACAAGAGTAGGAGAAACTTCCCTTGTATCCTGAAACAGAAGGGCACGTTCTGAAACCCTTCTTTTCAGAAGGAAGAAGATGCACGGGTGCAGACTCACCCCAATTCATGCCTGTAGCCCCGAGACAAAGTAGTCCCAGCCGTTGCGGCAACAAAGTAACAAAAAAGTCAGAGAGTAGATCAGTAAACGCGAGCGAAAGGCGTTTTCGAGACCCTCAGGCTGTCTGACGCGCAGAACGAGAATAGAGCAACGACTCGGAGGGGGAGGGTCAAGTAGAGAAGTGGAAGAAAGACTCGAACACGCAAGCTGCGCTGCTTTAAACTTGGTGTGGCGCAAGATGGCTGGACGTCGAGAAAGAACGTCAAGCCTAGAGCAGGGGCAAAGCGTGAAAGCAGACGTCTCATCTCATCGAGAATGAAAGTCAAGGATGCGTGTGCACGGATGGATTCATACGGAAAGACAGACTCGAAATGGTCTGAGACTCTTTATGGAGAACAACTTGATTCTGGCATCATAAGCGATTCAGATCCTGGACTACTTGGGCAGATCTGTGCTCAAAGAACCGCAACATATCATAGCCACGTCACACGCGGCCGGTCGTAATGTTGAAGACCAGGTGCTGACGTCAAACTTTCAAGCTTATGTCCAGAGCGGAAGTTCAAAAGGCACCTGCGTCTCGGTATTAGCAGACGAGTTGAAGCCAGATTCATCAAGCAGGCGTTATGGAACGCCATTCATCACGGCTGCAACGTAGAGGACAAAATGCTCCTTCAGAGTTTAAGGCCACGTAAGCCGTGGAAAGAGTGTATCAATTCGTTATAGGCTCAGCTCAACCCGTTCTCAGTGACAGGCTGACGTTTCTACATGAGTGAATTGCAAAATGCATCCACGAACACGCAAGGACGGGCAGCCCCAGCCGTGTCTTTGAAGAATGACAATAGAGACACGAGAGATTCGAGCCCAACGTGGCAGTCAACTTTGAACAGCCAAAAAGTGGCTTTGAAGAGATCCCACGGGCTGAAGTCATCCTAGCCACGTGGACGAAACAAGACGCTGTGCGCAGAAAGTTTCCCGGTCCGGCTCTCAAACGCATTAGCCACGTCATCATATGGGTGTGATAGAGAAATAGCGTATCGAGTGGCTTTCCTGACTGCTCCCTCAATACCGCTATGTCTTTTGCGACTCCATGAGGTGTCCACATAAGAGTCTGGCTGTGCGGCAGAGCAAACTTATGGCCCAGCCTGCTGTACTGGCATGGCTTCCACTGATAAGATTCGAGACGAGGATATGGGTCCTTGTCTTTTTCCCATCTGCAAATTTCTCCGACTGATCATATCGGCTACAAGCGGAACTACCACGAGACATGAAGGCAAGAAAAATGGACGTCGAATTTTCCACAGAGCAATCTTGATGAAAGACGGTAGATCCCAACTGAAAGCGTAGTCGAAGCACAACAGGTCAAAATGTGATTCACTAGAAGGGGCACGTTGTCGGATCTGACCTGATTTCATACCCGGACCCGAGCGGACAGACAAGACAAAGCTCTATGCAATTCTAAAGGCTTGATTAGATTCATGCTCTCTCAATCATCACCCGTGCTGAGTAGCTATTGCAGTCTTTGTCGGTACGACCCGCTACCAGATCTCACGAACTACCGGCTCAGTCCGCTTTTAAGTTACATTACAAAACACACTCACGTATTGACTTGCCAAGAAGTCTTCACCTCCTACCCAGCTGTTTCCCCCGACAAATTGCGTCCGTTCTCCTCGCCCGGGCCTGTCCGGTACACTCTGGCCGGAGCGCCTCCATAAAGCCCCGTGACTGGTCCTGCGCTCGGTGGAAGCGCACCGGCCGCAATTCGCCGGAGAGGTTCCCCGCAAAACAAGCTAGCAGCAATCTGGCGAACTCTGAACGCCGAGAGCGGGCCTGATCCAGGGGAAGTGGAGAGTAATTCTGAGGTGGAGACTTGTTCGAATGACGCAGTTGTGGCAATCAATCAACAGCGGATTGTCAGATCGTGCTTGTTGACGCACTGGCAGCCGAAAAGGCCCGGTAAATTCGAAGAATTGCCGCCTTCAATTTATTCGAAGTTGTCACCTGTCTTTTCAGATATTTGCGACCCACTATTCCTGCGAGGTAAACAATGGCTCGTGTGACCCACGAAACTCCTATGAGCAAGTTTAGGTGCTGCTCACAAGCAGCAGTCATCGCCGCTATCCTCTGTTTTTGAGACAACAGATCGTTGGAGACCAATGAAGACTTGCATGCAGTCGCCCCCAGTGCAGTCCGGATACAAATCGTATGGCAAGCCCCTAGATCAGAGCCGTGCTGTAAACTGGCAACTCATGACGAGGTGAAAGGAAGAAACCAGATAATGAAATACTTCGCTTCTGCGGCAGCAAGGACATACACGAGCCAGGATGGGCAGGGCCACTCAAGGTCGCTCAGTTTTTGACAGGCCATTGCTTTGAATCAGAGTCAACAGCAGACGCGATAGAAATCGTATACCCGCTTTGACCGGAAAAGGGAATGGGCTGGCGCGAGTCTCAGGTCCGCTCCAAAGGATTAAAACTGCTTTTTACGGTACGAACGAGCATGGTATCTGTTCACGAAACTTGCCCACTTTCGAGCGGACGGGAGAGTGCAAATATGGATCAAGTGCGGACGATTTCAGAAAGCAACCGGGGCTTATAGCTGGCGTCAGCGCCGCATGACCTGACATGTGCACATTATTCACCGTGCACTATCGGGCGCTTTCCTTGCCACGGTTTGGAAAAAGCAGAGAGCCCACAATTGGGGCCAAGACACAAGCTGCTCATTGCCGGGATGCCTTCATTTCCTGGCACCTGTAGCCTCAATAACGGGTCAGAGATTCGTCAAGTGATTTGTCACAGGCAACCTCCGTCAAAGCTTTGGACTCGTATACACGAATGACACGAAACGATAAATCGGATTGGTTTTGCAGCGACGGCTGTCGCGGTTCACTCAAGACTTCTGCCAAGCATTTCAAACGGGAGGTACCTCTTTGGGCAGGGTTAATGCTTGAGACGGCGGCTCAGCAAAAGCTACCCGTAATTGATCCTCATCGCCCGTTCAGAAAACAGGTTGTAAAATGGGTCTCGATTTACTCTGTCCCTTTACTGTGTTGGATGCACCACACACTTTCAAATCAGCTACTGTCAAGCGGCGCGTGGATTCTCCGTCGGTCCACTTTGCTTAATAGGATGATAGAAAGCGTTTGTACGTACTAGGCGCTCGACAATAATTGAGCGTTCGGAGCTGAAAGATGAGTGATGGACTAACCAAGCAGATCTGTGGGAGGTTAGGAACCCTTTAAGACCGTGCATAAGATTATCTGAGCTCATCGGATTTGACGGAGGGCATTTGTTGGGGTGACCGGCTCACCAAGGACAGCCAGCGGATGGGCTTTACGGATCTGCTCAGTACTTAACTTATCATTGCCGCTTGTTCTGAGAGAACGACTGAAGCACACTCCGCTGAGACGGGCTAGCAAGCTTTGAGATGAGACGGGCTAGCGAGCTTTGAGGAAAGACTCTTGAAGGGACAGCGTTCATGATAGTGCGTATAAGGGCCCTACGCTTCTTCAAACTCAAATCCCGTTTACGTCTGTAGACATAATATGAATTTTTATGGAGCGACACGAGCTCTCGAGGGGCAGATGTTCCATGAACGCTGCAGTCTTTTTGTCAGTTTACGTGCCCACGGGGAGGCCGATGAAGAGCCCTATCGAAGCAGCGGTCATGCGTAACAGGCGAAGGACATACGAACGATCGGTTTGAAAGATGCGAATCAAATCGAAGTCAGCCAATGCACATCTAAGAACAGCAACGGAATTCAAAAGGCTTTTCTAGAAGAGCAGGTCCAACCCCGGGGTCGACGACGGGGAGCGGACCGCCGTTGCGCAGATAGCAAAGCCAAATTTTCACCTGGCAACTTCAACTAAACTTTGGTCGAGCTGGGTCTTGAACGAGAATTCTTGAAGGTTGAAGGATCAAAGAAGTAAGTCTTATCCTGACGAGCCATCCGATTCATGTAAAGGGGCGTCAGCCGCAATACCTATATTCACTGGCAGCGTCGACTACCAAGCGGTTGCGAATCCAGCATTGGCCACTGGGTTGAGGTGACAGCCCAACAATCAAGATCGCCTCAGTCAGCGATCCCGCCGCGAGCTGACAAATCAAAGCACGTTCATCGCAACAACGGCCGCAGTCTACATTCAGAGCACAGAACTGCCAGGGAAAGCGAGGAGGGAGAAAGGCTTCAAAATTACGGCCGCGATCCAACGTCTTAACGACGCAGAGGTTAAGACAAAAACAGTCAAGAGATTAATGACGTGCGCAGTCAAAAATAGTAACAGCCTCCGAAAATGCGTCAAAGCACTTGGTAATGCCGGCACATAATTGGGTTGAGTCGATGAGTCGACTGTGAATCAGAGTCGATGATGGACGTCTCAGGTGCTTTGAATAAACTTTTTGAACCAGATGGACCAATGCAGATACTGATTCTTATGCAAGCAAGTTGATCCATTCCAATTACCGCTCTGCAGCGAGAGGAGCGTCGGTGGACGGGAGGTTAGATACTGGAGCTGACGTGTATGGCCAGCAGCTGTGCCGCTTCTGCCGTTGTATCAGAAGTTGTGAGGCGCTTTTTGACATAGATTTGATGGGAGCGCCCGCTCAGATCAAGGGTCGAGAAATCTCACTCGAGCCGCCAACATTGAAGGCAGCGGGAAGATAGCCGGCCAGGCTTTGGTTTCAACCCATCACGGCCTTTGCATACACAATAGGTTTTACTTGCAGTCGGAAAGACGCAACTGAAGCTCGTCAACACAGATTAGTCTGAGGCAGAGGAGACCAATCACAATGTCGAGTGCGGCCGCCGACTCGGACTCGCTGAGTCTCGCTCCGGGCCGAGCGGCGACGACGGTTACACCGTAGGATACGTGACTACCGTACGTTGATTTACCGTACGAATGCGAAGTGCGAACTCGTGATTGTACGATGATTGTGCGATGAGCGATGCGCCATGCAAGTGGGACCGGAGCTAGCAGCGCGTTTCTAGCATTTTTTCTCGGGGGGCCGGCCTCCTGCCACGCCCCAGAGTCCAGACTTTGACAGACTTTCAAGTTGCCCGGGGGCGCACCGGCCACCCCTGCACCCTTTGGGGCAGGCTCTCGATCAGTCAAAGACTCAAGCTTGTCTTTTCGATCACAAATGTTTCTTTCTGAGGTACGTAGGTATAGGTATCCTCCCTGCGCTGGCCGGCGCTAATATGCAGCCAATCACGTGGTCAAAAGCTTGTAAGTCCTGATGAAATAAAGGTAACCTCTGGCCACGTCGTAATGAAGGTTCGATTTGCCGAGTCTGCAAAGCCTTGTGAAACACGACTCTTCGACGTGCTTCAAGCCGCCCAACGTCAGGGGATCCAGTGACCAGTCGTTCAGCTCTTGGTTTCAAAACCTTATCTAGAATATGTTTTAGTTGATCGAAGATGGGGTCTGCAAAAGACTAACAAATTAAAGTTTCTGCAAAAATGGGGCACAAGTTGGCCACTGATCCGACCATTCCAGACAAATCAGTGAAACTGGAGCTCGAAAGCTTGCTGGGGCCGCCAATTTGCGGCGTGCGCCTGATTTTGCCCGCCGCCCGGCTCAGTTCCGTTCCCAGCCGGGCCGGCCGGGGCCCCCGGCCGGCGCTACTAGAGTAACTACATTGTACAAGGTCCTATATGCCCCCCCAACGTGCGCCCCGTCAGTCGGAAACGCTCGGCCGGCCATGTGCATGACCATGGTGAAACGACAGCGGCCATGTTGCCATGTTGCAGTCATGGCAACATACTGCACGTCAGCATGACGCGCAAGGTGTCCCCGGATAGACCCGGACGCGTTTCTTCAGTTTCTTTGACTCCGAGGCCGGGATCATCAGGGTTTCCCACGGACTTTTGTCCCGGGGCCGGCCAGCTGCCGGCACCCCCCCGGTTCTGTCCGTTCGGTAGACGGCAATTGGCTTTACCGGCCAGCTAAATTCACAAAGAGCCTGCCTTTTCTGCCGGCCAACCAGCCGGCGGTGTGCCTTCCGCACCGGCCGGGGTGCATGCCGTCTCGGCCGGCCAAGTCCAGGTTCTCCTGCCGACTGTGGGAAACCCTGCCGGGATTGAGGGATTGCTGTGTTGCTGGGTTTTTGACCGCGTCACACTAGGGGGAACCCTCTTGTTAAGTTTTTGCCGCACACTAGGGGGAATCAGTCGGAGGAGTTGAAGATCATGCAGGCCTGAATCAAGGCTGAAGCCTCCTTGAGTTGGGCCGCCAGGTCTGCTCAACATTTGCTGATGCTCTTGAGGTTCACGCAGAGTATCAAAGCTAGAAGTACGAGCTTCTTCTGGTCCCAAAACCACCATTAAGAACTTGGCGTTCGACATTCAGACTTTCTCCACTGCATATTCCAAGTCCAGAGTACAAAGCGAAGGAACTCGGAGCGGAATGCTTTTCCTGATCTGTCACTGAGAGACCGGCGGGTAACTGTGGAAGGGAAGTGCCGCGCTGCACTGCGCGGAACTTTGCATTTAGTAAACTTATATCAAGCGGTCCATATGGCTCCTTACTTCTTCAGCTTGTTTGCCTTGATGCTTTCAATGAAGACTTTGTGTCTGGGTGCATTGGCAGCCAGTGCTGCTGTCGCTTCGCTGCCAGGCACAGCTGCTCAAGGGGCTAAGTCAGCTAAAGCATTCCCAGAGCTTGTCCAAGGAGGGCCGTCGATTGTCGACTGGGATTACAGCGAGTTTGAGACAGATCTTCCGGAAGGAAGTGCTGGTTTACAAGGTAAGCGACTTTTGTCCGGGAAGTTATGTTCTGCTGATTTTAGATAAACTTCTGAGATGAAAGGAACGACATGAGAATTCTGAGGAAGCCAAAGAATGGCAATCTATTTCCTTTTTTGACTGTCACGTCGCCTCTTGTGCCCAATCATGGCTTGTAGAGTCTAAGAAAGAAACGACTCGAGTCTATTGTTCCCCCCGCTTGCAAAGCCTGACATCAATGGGCCTCCTTACGTTATTGCAGGGCGCATCGTTCTGGAGACCCACAGCTTCGAGTATGCAGTCCGTGATACCGCTAAGGCTTTCATTGGCGGCAAGCTCTATCTGACTGAAACGACAACCGGGAGTCTCTCTATGACACGCTATGAAGATGGTGACACGGTTCCCATAACCATAGTGGGAACCAGTTGGAACACCTCGGTTTCGAAAAGGCCTGTGATGGAGTCTTTCAGTTTCACCAGCAGTGCAAGTAACGACTGGTCGATTGACATAGTGGGCAATTGCACTGACGATTCGGCGGAGGGCATCACTTGTCGCCCAAGCTGTACCTTTCCAGGTTCTGCAGCAAGTGTTACCTGCCTCTACTACGAAGAAAGGCTCCCCTCCAGTAGCCGTGTATTCCAGCACAATGAGACGCTCACAATGACGAGACTCAGCAGTCCTTCACAGTCTCTGCCGAGCCGTGCGCCTACACGCCTGACCCCTCAAAGTAAGTTTCGGTTTTTGTACTCACCCTCTTTGCTTGTTCACATGCGGTGTTAGCGCTTGCCAGTCAATCTGGTGACTCATAGGACGTGCCGAAATAACGCAACTGACTGACTGCATCTTTGCAAAGCACTTGGTTTGGGTACAAAATCACCTCAAGATTGGCTGTGATTGCAAGTTCAAGTCGACATAGGGGAGACCTTTTCCAGTACTTCTGGACGCTTGGACAAAGTCCTAACAAAACGTCATAACAAAACGTTTTTCTGCTTTTGGCTGTCCTTCCTTTCAACTATAGATTGATTCTAAGATCTGCCAGCTTTGGTCTTCAAGGCAGGCCTCGTCTTTGACAGCCGTAGCATAGCTTGCCAAGTCCATCAGAAAAGGATGTCCAAAGTGAGCCAAACGCCTTACCCTCAGCTGCCAGGTTGCTACATGTGTGCAAGACAAGTCGTAAACAAAATATGGCACGTACGTTAGAAAGGTTGTGCGTCTAACCAAACCCAGTAAACGGGTCTTGATCAACTATCACTCTTTCAATCAGTCTGAAAGACGAGCATGCATATCCATGCCTAACCAGGCTTGTTGGGTGTATCTCATTGTGTATGTCACGACCTGTGCTCAAAACTGTCCTGTGATCTTGTACAGGCACAGTTGCCCCACCAGTCTCCACAACAAGTCCCAGTTCCGCAGTGGGAAACTCGGCACCTGCTACACTCTCCGCAAGTACGTGTTCGTAAACTTCGCAGGGGACGTCATGGTTTCATGATTGTTTGAGGAGCACCAATAGACATGAGGCATCATCCTCTAGTATCATTGCCAATCTCTAAATCCTTTGACGGGAATGGCCTGGTCACGTCACCGACAGATCATGAGGTCACAATAATTGCAACAAGTACTTTGCCGATGTCACAGCGTATACGTAGCCTGGGTTATTATTGCTCCTGTCGAGAACAACTGCTGTTTGAAGACCACTGCGCTTTTTGTTCATTTGGGCAGATGCAACAGTGCCCGTGCCACCAAGCCCGCCTGCCCGTGCACCCACACCAACAACACCCAGCAGCTCGGTCGCACCCAGTCCCCGTGTGGCCTTTCTTGGTGAGCTACTGAAAGCGCCTCGTTGCATCACACAATCAGCGTTCAATGTAACGATCTCGTCGACCTACTCGTCACGCAATCTTGTGTCGAAGATTGAGTGTACTAACGATGAAGGCGTGCGTCCCGAAGGGCTTTGCACTCACCCTCCACCACAGGACGCGAGCTCCGCCCAAGCAGCGCAGCTCCTTACAAGCAAGAAAGCAACGGATCTCTTGCTTTTCTCAAGTGTCGCATTAACGATTACCGAGGCCTGGGCCGGGGTTGCTTGGTCGGGAAACCTGCAACATTGTTCAGCAGCCTCAACGTTTGATGCGTGTGGCTCCATCATGTGCAGGTTGGGGTGTCATTCCATTGGCGTCTCTTGCTGTAATACTTTTCAGCATATTCTAGACGGTTCTACGACGACGCAGAGTTTGGGTAGGAGATCCAGGTGAAGCTATGAAGCTATGAAGCTATGAAGCTATGAAGCTACATGGTAGATTTGGCGGGGCAGTACAAAAGAGTGCTGTTGTTCTCTCACGTAAGAGTCGGATTGCAGATTTGATAGTCTCTCGATCAAAAATCTGCCCTCCCGATAAAAAGGCACATAATGTGCATGCCATGGGAGGTACTGCCTCGACTCGGAGCTAGGCCGGGGCCAGAAAAAGTCGATCACAGTACGTGCATGGCCGGAAGAAGAGGCCCGGCCGCAGGGTGAATAAGTGTAAGGAAATTTAGATGCTACTCGGCTCTTCAACCTGTATAATGACCCAGACGTTTTGTATTCGTAATAAGTTGGCTCTAATTAACGGCGCCATGATTGGGAATTGGCTTTTTCGAAACGCGTAATCATACAAGCTTGAACACGATCGGCATGTGGCATCCAGGCTCGATACCGTGATCGGACCAACACGCCATATTCAACGTGCTTTGAGGCCGGCATCATGCATACGTGCTCATGTCCGTATACGTCGATCAATAATTACGCATCTTAAGCTACAAATGAGAACGTGCGAGAAGCACAATGTGAACAGGCACGCGAGCCTGAGTGGCATTCAGATTATAGAGCGTCTCAACAGGTGTGCCAGAAAGGCGTCTAGTATGCAGGACCAGGACGCCTCGCCAACAGCCACGGGTGAACACATGATCATCCGCAGAACAGATCGTTTGCCTACTTGGGCCGGACCGTCAAAGAGGGAGAGCAGGACGCCAAATTAGACGGCACTGCTGCAGAGCTATCAGGCAGCTCTTGCGAAATGTCGAAAAGATCACTAACGCGACAATATCAAAGCAAACAAATGTGGGAGAAGTACACGATCTAGATACTACTACAGGCCCAGTATGTTGAATCTTTAAAGGGAGTAGTACGTTGATGCCCAAACACCAACACGGACTGATGGGCGACGACAGTGGCATGCTAGGAAAGCTTGAGAGGGCGCCTCCAGCATATGAGACTTGGGCAAAGCCCGTTCAAGCGCCGCTCATCATCGCCGCAATGTGATCGTTGTTCCCGGCAAGTGCGACGATCCAAAAAGTTCCAGAAACGAGTAAGGTCCTCTCAGCTACTGCAAAGAGGGTTTTCGCTTGGACGATTTGAGGAGACGAGGAAGTCCCGGCCTATAGCATGCTCAGAGCATCAGTGCAAGCATCCTCCAACTTTGGAATCGGGAAACAAATGCAGAGACCCCGATTTTGAACTTCTCGTCGCCAAGCGCGCGAGAGCTGGTGCTCAGTTTCGAAGTCACGTAGAGGCTCTGAGGCTTATTTGACAGCCTTCAAAAGGCCATGGGCCGCAACGTGACTCGCCTGCCAGACTCGTCCTTTCGAGGAAAAGGCAGAAAACCTCCGGACAATAAAAAGGCAGCGACTGTTGCTCGAGAAGGTGACATAAGGTGGCGCATATCAAGAAGTCCTGATCGTTTGCACAAGGCGCCTCCCGAATGCGGGGGCGTCCGCGTCATTGTCTGTTGGGATGTTCTTTTGAAAGGATGTTGCGGCGGTTCCAAGGCTGCCTCGAGACTGCTCGGATGTCGCCGCAAATAAGTCCTACCGAGCTGTAAGAGCGTCGCAACGGCAAAGCACTGAGGCCGGCTGACGGCCGAGTTCCAACGGCGGCGATTTGCAGCTTGCCTCGACTCTCCATTTTTTCTCTAGGCGCGTGCAGAAGAAACGTACGGAATCAGCTCTTGCGCTGGCCACAGAAGTGAAGGAAGGTACCTTCGATAGGCAATTTTGCAAAACGCGAAGTTGCTATCAGTCGACAAATGAGGAACAAGTACTACAACAAGGGTCTGAGCAAAGACTGGAATCTACTGAAGCGGGAGGCAACTGGGAAAGAAGTTCCAATCAACTGAGGGGGCGCAAGTATTGCAACTGAACCCTTTCAAGCATAGTCTGACAGTGAAAACCCATTTGATTAAGCTGTAGGTGGCTGACTTTAACGGTCTCAAGCAGCCAGAGGCTAAAAGAGGGAAGACTGTGCTCATCGATGCACAGACCCTCTCGAGACAAGAAAAGTCGAAAGCATTATGCAGACTTACTGTGTATATCAAAAAGAACGGCTCCAGGACGTTCCTTTACAGTAAGTCTGACATCAACGCAGACAGGATCAAAGAACAAGCCTCCTTGCAAGAATCTGGCAGTTGAATTGGCACTAGTGAAGAGACGTGTACGAATCGCAGGCCCATATCCAGTTTCATCCATCCAGAATCTCGAACGGCACGTCAGGACCGATTTAAGTATGACCCGACTTTCACCACTTGGAGAAACGCACCTTTTACTCAATCTTGAGGAAACGCCTGAGGTACTCTGCTTGGCGTCAGGTTAAACTCGAAGACCTGTGTGTGGCATTAGGCTACACAAGGGTCGCGCACTCAGCATTGCCCACAGAAACAGGCGAGACTCTTCGGTCACGAATTTTGGTGGTTTTCGCCTGCTTGTTCCTATTGTGCTCGATAGAGACCGTTGCAAAGCTGCATCCAAAGCAACCGTTGCACTGGAAGCGGTCGGAAATCGATACAACCCAAAAGCGAGAACCTCAATGCCTTTTGAGTGTGCAAAGGCTCATGTAACCAAAGTCCAGTGTGGAGTTCCACGTTAGATGGGCCTGAAAGCCAGTCGACCGTCATTTCAAGAAAGTTGCGCACGGGACACTGTTGGACCTAACCTGCGTGCCCTTACGCAGAAAACGGATCTGTACCCATGCGCACGCTTTTGCAGAAGATACAATCGAACTCAGTGTCGAATAATTTCCTGAAAAGTCTGTTATTACAGACCTGCCTCGGGTTGTCGGCCCGGCCACTAAGAAGGAAGGTTACGTGCTAAAAAGTGGAGCGATAAAAGAGCCGGCGGTTCCTCGGTCCTCCATGCATCGCTGAGCTGCTTTACAGCTCATAATCGAGTTTAGGCCCATCATGACCGCGTGCAATGTCCGAAAGCACCCTTCTTGCAGAACGGCACTGAAGCTTGCCGTGGACATTCTTCTTTTAGAAGAGAAGCAATGCTGGCTCGGACGACTCCCAAGAGATATGCGCAAGCCGCTTTGCCCAGGGTTTATCGACTCATAGCCTGGGTCCCTTGAAAAACACGCCGATTATAACTGAGGCACTCAACATCGCATATGCGGAAGTGTCACTCGCTCTAAAGAAGAGAGCCGCTGACTGTCTGCAAAGACCGCTCGCGTCTGGAATGTAATACGCCCGTCTGGTTACTAACCAGTTTACGTGAAGCAAGCAAGGACGCGACCGCCAGAAAATGGGCGTACATCACGAATGCGTACAAGTTGATCAAAGCTGTAAACGATTCTCACACGCCATGGCAGCTTCTGATACCGTGTTTTGAGCCGAGCAATTAAACACTAACAAAAGAGATGCAAAGCGAAGACCTACAGAAAGGACAAACTGAAGCGCCTCGAAATCGAGGGACTCGATTGACGCGGCACTTCTCAACCTTCAGCGAGCACTGTTACCTGCCAGCCAATAGTCGGCCAGATAAAAGAAGCCCGTCATTGAGATCAATTTCTGGCTCCTCGTGACGATGCCGCGCTGGAGGCGCTCCGTCCAACGGCAGTAAAGCATATCCAAGGAACAAATGACAAGACGGCTTACGTGGTATGACCTACTTCAGAACTATACAGCAAGATGCAACAAGAGGCACTCAACTGAGATGCGCTTTTGAGGAAGTGATCGAAGCTTGGACGTGACCAGTCTGTGACCAGCAAAAATGCGCGAGTTGCTACTGGCCATATTCTCGTAAATACAAAGTCGACCAAGGAGAACAGATGATCAATCGCGTTGGCCAACAAACAATGAAGTGCTAGGTTTCCGCTGCTCACGAAACAATGAGCATCACGGAATCACCGGATAACAATTGACTTCCGGAAAGCATCGCAAGATCCAGTTGCCTTTGTTTGACATCCCGAAACGTTGGCATATTCTTCAAGTTCCAGTCTGGGCAGCGTGTTGCTGCTCATCAGGCCGTAGATAATCATGGCCGAACAAAAGGTGCACACGCCATTGTTAGATCAGCATTTGGGCACTCGAGTGAGTCAGTTGCCGTTCAACGAAGCCATGACTTCCAGCTTGACTGCTCAAAGGCTGTGCGTGTTCTCAAAAGAACGGGGGGGGCAGATCCGGTGCAGCAGTTGCAACTCAATCTAACAACGGCAATCAAAGCTGTGCCAGGACAAAAGCCCCGATTCAAGTAAGCCTTGCCCGAAAGCTCTTTCTGGAAAAGCACAGCCAAGCGAGCAGATCAGAAACAAGACCGTAGCTGCCTATCATCGTCAGAGAATTGTAAGAAATACTGGATTGAATTACTTGATCTGTTTCCAATCAAGGTGCGATCAAGGTGGAACACAGCCAGACTGCAGAGAATTACGAAGAGGGCGTAGAAACAATTTGAGCCGACATTACGAGTGTTGAGCCTCGGCTGCTCGTGGCCCGGCACCATATTGGGAGGGAACGTGAAAGCTGACAATAAGATGGCACACTCTGATAGTGGGTGTCTCGAGAAAGATTGAGCGGCAGAGAAAACCTCATGCAAGGGTTTGCACCGACGTGACATAGAGAGTGTCTTGTCATCCTCGAACAAATAAAAAAACTTAACGAAAAAATACAGTGCAGCAGTCAGATTCCCATTTTATCAAGGCGTTTCCGGAGTGGGCAAGTCACCCTTGCCATGTGGGCGTATGCAAAGGCATGAATCTACACGAGATATTGCGGAACGTGGAAGCCGTTTTCCAAAGAACCCGACTTCACGCAGAGCTGTGAAGAGTCTCCTAGTGGCTACTCCGTACCTCTACTGCTTCTTCGAAGTCCGGCAATGAGGCGGGTTCCGGAGGTCGAGTCCACCTCAATCTGACTGCAGGGTCAAACGGACAGGTATATGAGACGTTGCTGGCCCCGTTACCACAGCCGACACTCAGACATACTGTCAATCATTACTGACGGATTGACAAAGTCAATTCTGGTGTCAAGAAGTGCGATACGGATGGTCACGAAGATTCAGCCCGCCGACGGATTCCCTAAAAATGGAGTCCTATAACACCATAACCGAACACGGGTCGAATCACATCCTCAGAAGTGTTCCCTAGTGTCGGCCTATGTACAACTTATGACGCAACAAGATTCTGTGGAGGATTGATTCAGCGGGCATCCGGAAAGATGCCTTGAGAATCGAGCAAAGTGGTCAAGGACATCGTCAGAGTCTCAAGTCGGCAGGAGACAAGAGGTCTCAGGGAGTCGGAAAGGTACCCGTGCGCCTTTCAAGACATGCCAAGGAATCGGGGAAGAACTCCTACTTTCGATCGTTAATAAGGTTCATGCTTTGCTCACCATCAACAAATGCCCCAGCTTGTAGAGCCCACGTCATCACAGTTCTCCACTTCAGCCCCCGGTCCGTATCCAGTCAACAAGCATGCCTGGGGGCGGTCGCTTCTCGCGTGCAGCCTGCACGAGAAACGGCAGCAGAGACGTGCGTCAGATTCAAAGAGAGAAGACTTGCGGACTTCAAGCAATTGCAGTGTGCAAAAGTAGTCACTGGACACAATGACATCTTTTGTTGATGATAAAGTTGTGTTGATAATCGTGGAACGCGTTCCAGCCGGCAAGCATTCTCGCCTCGCGAATGCCGAAAAGCAGCCTGCCGCCGCTGGCTTCAGTGACTTGCGGTCAACAATGGTGCATCTATATGTCGCCGTAAGCCACGTGAGCAGACAACACCTTAATTTGAACGGGGTTGCGGAGCAGGAAGAACGTTCACGGCTAAGACATCTTGACGGCGTCCTGTGGTTTTCTTTGGACGCTCAAAGAGCGAAAGCGTAAACGGGACGACTTGGACGCTTCTTTTCTGATTCCACTCTGTGCCTTTAACCCGTTTGACCTCGCAGAGCTTTTCTGTAGGTAAACATGACGGGTTTCGACACGACGAGCCCTGGAACAGAAGGCATCCTTGAAAACGGATCTGGGAGCGCTTTGGACACGGAAGCTTAAGTATCTGTTAAGTGCTCCACTGAGGCGCCCAAATTACATCAACGGACCCAGAAACGATATAGAATCAATGCTGGATTATGCACTCTCCAGCATTAGCCGAACCGGGCTCAGTAATAAGAGGGTATAAACTTCGGGCGGGCCGTACTTGCCTGAGCACCTGCAAAGCTGCCACGTGGCGAGCATCTAACGGTGTGGCGACAGCTTTCGGCCCACGCTCAAAACTCCATAGCATCGAGAGTGAGCACCGGGTCCACCCTGCATTAGAAAAGAAACGGTTCACAAAGCCGACATTCGATGGGTGAGAGGTGATGATCAGCTCGAAACCGAGTCGCTTTTCCTGTGCAGCCGTGTAAAGTCTGCATGAGTCGAACAGCCCGTTGACCACCCTCTCTTTTCTCGTCAAGATTTATATAAAGTTTCAACCAACAACTCGGTCAACCGAAAGCTGTGAATTTGACGCTGCTAATCCGGATCGAACTCTGCGCACGCGTAATCGGAATGTTTACTCAAGACCGCTAGCCAACTAACTCTTCACCTCTGGAACTGAGAATGTTTCCGGTCAGCATCCCAGCCAGTCGGGCCAAGCGCTCGAAAATGAGCTTCTTTCACGAGGAGGAAATACACCGAGAAAATGCGAGTCTTTTTGAAAAGACACCCCCAAGCGAATGGTACACCAATAGAATCGAGAAGCAAGGCGAACCAGAATCAAAAACCTTAAATGGACGTTGCTGCATGCTTCAACGTGAAGCCAACAGGTTCGCTTGCCCTCGCAATCCTTTGTTTGCTCGATCCAACCGTTCCACTCTCATATTGTCTTACCCACACAAAAGATTGGTCACCGCAATACAAACAAACATCACTGCCAGCTTTGATCAACAAAGGCACTCAACGCTGATTGACATGTGACGTAGCTTACCAGTTCCCCACGCAAAGCGCCACAACGACCCCCGCGGCTCCCATGAGGCTGAAGGGGCTGGTCACGTGCCTCAGGAAAGGCCGAAGCACGTCCGCTGAGACAAGACAACGGGTTCCAGTCAGATCAATCTATACAGACTGCTCCCGGACCACTCGACGGCCCAATGTTGAGCGTCTCCTTCTATACACACACTTCGATAAACATTAGGGAGGCTTCTTCACTTCGTGGGTCTTCGAATCCGGAGGCGCACCGATGGGTCTGCTTCAAACAAGAGCTGCACTGTAAGATTGACTCGGAGAGCAACTTTCGCCGGGGAAGCACGTCGAGCCTTTTCAACTGACAAGCGTCACTTTCACAGATGATTGACCTCGTCTGGCCGCTTCCCTTCTTCGTCCTTCTCTTAACGCTGAGTCGGAGTACTCGGGGAAGAGCTGCACTTGACTCCAAGAAACTTTCACGAGTTTCGTCATACCTGCGTCCGCTGTAACTAGCTCCAACCGCAGGTGCCGCGCCGCTAGTTCCTCCCCCGATGGCACTCCAGCCAGCTTCGCCTCCGCCTGCTGCCCTACGAAACCCAGAGAACACGCGCTATCTTCGCCGTCCAGCTTCTCGCCACGTTTCTCGTCACTTTTCGTCCCCTTAACACCGTCCTCCACTTTCCGATCCCTCCATTCTTCGCCGCTCGCGTTTCGTTCTCGCGCTCTTGGCCGTGTGCCCATCACTCCGCTTTTCCGTGTGCCTACTACACTTCCTTCCTCGGCAGTCACTTCGTTCTGACCACGTGGAAACATGTCGTCGCCAGTCTCGGTCCTGGTCCCCGTGTTCCGACTCGCTGACGTCACTCTCAGGCTCTCAACGCTTGCCCCCATGCTGGTTACCATCTCCTTTCCCCACCTCGAGACTCTTCCGGGACCGTTGATGACTTTACCGCTGGCCAACATGGTTTCGTCCACCACCTTCTGCCCCGCTGACGTCACCTGAAAGCTGACGTCACTCGGACACGCCCCCGGCACCGCCGCCCACACCGCCAACCGGTAGAGCGGAAACGATCGGATCACCGCGCTGCCGATCTGCAGCGCCGCGCGGGCTGCCGCAATCCCGCCGTACGTCATCGCAAACAGCGAGTAGTACGCCCAAGTCGTGGGCAGCAGTAAGAGCAGCGGTGTGAATAGGAGCGACCCCACGACAATCTGCTCCACGTGGCGTTCGAAGGAGTCGACACGGTGGCGCAGCGGGTTCCGCTTCCGGCCCCGGAAGAGGCGCCAGAGCGCGGCCAGGGCGCGAAGCTGGGCGGAGTAGATGAGGGCGGAGAGCCAGTAGAGGAGTGACACGTGGCAGGTGGCGAGGGCTAGCACGTCGGAGGCGAGTGCGAGAAGTGTGGAGAGGCCCAGTGGGGAGGAAATGACGAGGGACCAGAGAGCGCTGCTGAGGAGGAGAGCTTGGTGCTGGCCCCCGAAGTCTGAGAAGATCTGCAGAGAGGAAGAGCTCGTTTCAGAAAGGATATTTGCATGAAGCTGTCCCAAAATTACAAAAGGGTTCCCTTCCTTTGCTCCACCAGCGTATATTCGTAAGCACCCGCTGAATCTTCCGCGACAAAGGAAACGCAGGCTCGACAATGAGGTAAGAGCGAGTCGAGAACCAGTGCGCAACAAAGTGATATGCTTCTTTATTTAGGTAAAAGATGCATAATGAACAGAGAATGTTAACGGAGGGAGAAAGTGTGTGACCACCGCTGGCTGACGAGGGAGGGCCGATAGCACATATTTCGCATTAACAAACTGTTGGTATCGCTGGACTTCCCTGAGTACTGACCCTCATACAAAGGCAACGAATGAGCGGCACCAGTTGCTGAAGGTCTTCGCTTGAGTAGATTGACAGGCAGATCACTCGAGGAAAGGATGATCATCGCCGCTTCTAGAGACGCCTTTAAACGAAGGTGAGAGCTCTCAGCGCTGACACGCGTCTCACTTTGGTGCTCGAAAATAAAGAACAGGAACAGCTGATGAGGAAAGAGATATCGAGACGCCGCTCGTTGACGAGGGACGACCGATAGCAAGCATCCTTGGTGAACAGCGGACTGATGGATTCGGCTCCATTGCTGACCCTCAAGGAAGCGCAACAACTGAGCGGTATAAGCTCAGATTCTATCATTGAGCAGATTGCTAGGCGAACTGCTCAGGGGTGAACACCATTATTGCCGCTTCTAAAGGACCGTTGCCGAAAGGTGAGAGCCCAATCTCTGATACACGTGTCAACTCTAGTGTCTTCGGGAACGAGTAGAGTTGATAAGAAGGGACGAGGAATCTAACGCCGCTGCTTGATGTGGCGCTTCCGACAGCACGCAGTTTTCATGAACCACACACCGTTGGAAATGGCTGAACTTTTTTGAGTACTGACCCTCAAGGAAGGGCAACGAATGAGCGGCATCAGACGCTGAGATTCTTCGTTGAGCAAATTGACAGGCGGACCGCTCAAGGGTAAAAAATCATCATCGCCGCTTCCGAAGACGAAATGCTCAAAGGTGAGAGCCCTTCTTACAGATACGCGTTTCGACTCTAGTGTCTTGAGGTTTGAGCGCAGGGACAGTTGATGAGGGAAAAAGAACCTGAATGCCGTGCTTAGCGTGGCGCGCGATAGCGCGCAAATTACCAAGAACCACGCACCGTTGGTTTTGAGCTCATTTGTCTTGATTAGTGCCCCTCAAGGAAGCGCAATAAAGGAGCGGCATCTGTGCACAATTCTTCCAGTGAGCATATTGCTCAAGGGTAAAGACTGTCATCGCCGCTTCTAAAGACGCTTACTCAACGGTGAGAACCTTCATTACGATAGCGTCTCTCTCTTGATATCTAAGGATGAAGAAGAGGGGCAACTGATGAAGGAGGAGGTATCTGAACGCCGCTAGTTGATGCGGGACATCCGACAGCAAGCAGTCCTCCATGAATATTGGCCTCTGAGTACCGCTCAAGTAACTATCCTTCAAAGAAGCGTGAATGAGCGGCATCTGGTTGAACTACTACAATTGAGCAGACTGACGGAGCAGATTGCTCAAGAACGAAGACCTTCATCGCCGCATCCCACGACGCATTGGTCGAAGGTGGGAGCCTTCAACATACGCGTCTCACTCTCTGATCCCAGGATTGATAACAGGAACAACTGATGAGGGAAGAGGTATTTGAACGCCGCTGGTGATGTGGGACTGCCGATATCAATCATTCGTCATGCACATAGCACCGCTAGGTAGTGCTAGACTCTCACAAACGCCGTCCCTTAAGGAAGCACAGCAATTGAGCGGCATCCGTGGAACTTCGGTGATTCAATGAGCAGGCTGACGGAGCAGACCGCTCAAGGGTGGAGACCATCATCGCCGCAATTTAAAACTCACTAAAAAGAAGTGCAACCATCGGTTGCCGCTTGCGGAAGTTTTGAGCTCGTCAACAATCGTTTTCATTCCCATGCTCGACCCCAATACGCTGTACGAGAAGGGGTCCGCGTACTGCGAAGCGACAGCAATGCACTTCCGAACATACGAGGGGCGTCCAGAAATTTTGCATTCGGAAGTCAGTCAAAACCTTCGAAGTATTCAAGTCCTGCCAGAAAGTCTGCTCCAATTGCTACCGCAGGTCGTACGTTGCGTTTCGACGCAGCAGTCAGATCTGATGATATCGCTGAACTAGGAACCGGAGACGCTCAGAACCTACTACTTGTGTGACGACTGCAGGGACCGGACAGATGTTTTTCTAAACAGACGCCACGCAATCTCAACAACATGCAGGCTGGGGGCCTGTGCTCGTGTTCTTTTAGCCACTGCACAAACTACTCCCACCCAGACGAGTGGAAGTATAAGCCGCTGCAACAGCGAAATAAGAGAGAAGACTAGCTACAACGTTGGCCGCCTCGGGTCACAAGCGCATCGAGTTGCCAACGACCACTTCGGATCGCTGCAAAAGGCCAGCCTCGTCCTTCGAAAGCATTCCGCTTGCTGTTGAAGCGCCGCTCGGAGAGGTTGGTAGCGAGATATCTGTTGCGGCCATGGAGATCGGAACACAGGACTTCAAAAAGAAGTTAGTAAACGCAGCATCTGAAAACTTGCAGACAGAACTCTGGACACCAACGGGTTGCCCAGGTCCGGAGTCATCCTTGCCACGTGGAAGAACAAGCGAGTCAACGGCTTACTGAACACCGAAATCGTACGACAGAGATCCGTTCAGCATGCTTCAGGAAGGGCTACACACTTCCGGCGTGTCGACAATGATTCTTGCGCCTCAATATTGACAGACGTCCCCTGTTTCTTCCGTACTTATCAGCGCTTAAGATGTATTTTAAGATTGAGAGGGGTCGATAACAGATCCATTTGGGAAACTGAGTTGCGTCTAGACACCGGTCGGACCCGCAAGGACGGTGTGAACGCCGACTCGACGCCCTACGGGGACAATAACCACAAAATGGCAGTACGCTTGGAAGACTACACATGTCTGTTGGGCAATCGGGCACGCTCATAGTGACAGCTGGCTTCAGGTCTGCATCACTGATAGCGCCAATGAGCTCAAAAGGCAGCTCGGGACGTGCTCAGACACTATCATCGCCACATCCACGATAGCAAGCAACCTTGCAGTATTTCCACCAGCCAGATAAGCCTCAGGATGACTCAGTACAACGGCAGGTACGATGGCAGCGGACTAAATACAATGTCGGAAGCACTGCTAGTGGAGCAACCACCAGGAGTCCTTACAATCGAGCAAGAAACTTCATCAAGAGCAGCACTTCGGTGTGAAGTGCTAGTAGCTTGTTGAGGAACCAGGGATACAAGCAATCAACAATCGTGAGCAGTGTCCTCAAAGTCTATGGAAAGGTCGAGACGACGGGGCTCCGAGGAATTTGCTAAGGAGCCTGAGCTTGTACCTGAAACATGCTCGATGGAATGGTCCGCTCTTTTCATAGCCTACCCAGCCACCGTGCTTCCGTGCTTTGCCAGCGAGGTATAGTCTGGTAGCTTGACAGAAACGAGGGCCTTTAAACACAAAAAAGTTCGTGAGAACACGGGAAGTTTGAAAACAGGTATGGCCGCACCGGATGCGGTGGACGAGACTGAGATAGACAAGGCAGCAAGTTTGTAGAGGCCGCCTGCCGCAAGAGAATTCCAAACAATCCGATGACGAGGCTCGACATAGCACACCACGACGGCAATTTGCTGCTTAGAAGGGTTGAGGGAACGAAGCATTCCAGAGAATACATGGTTACAAACGCTTGTTTCACTAGACATTGAAGCGCCGCTTGGAGAACAGACATCAGCAAACCTTCCTCAACTCAAAGCGGCCACAAATGAATCAGGAGAAAGAGACCTCAAAAGTGGTTTCTGAAGGCGGGTTTCGATTCTGAAATCAAGGATTTGGACACCAACCCGGTGGCCAGACCCGGACGTCATCCCTGCCACGTGGATGAAGGAGGAAGGTTAGCGGCTTGTGGAAGACAGAATCTCATTGAAAACAAACTTTGCTCAGCATGCACTCTGAACGGATATGAAGGGTCCAGCCGCTTCAACTTGCTGGTTTTCGCTAGCAAAACGTCTCCCTGTTTCTTCGAAGCTGAAAAAAGGCACTAAAGGAACAGTGTGACAGCAAGGGATGCGACACTCAGCAGGAAGGGTCACTCGGAACAAGAGGTATGCGTGGAGAGAAAGACACATTGTTCCTGGCAATTGTGCCTGCTCATACTGACAGCTGGCTTCAATGATGCACAGTTTCCAGTGAGCTCTGAATGTAGCTCAGGCTGCGCTCACACGGTATCATCGCCATATGCACGATGCAAGCATCTCTCGAGGGAAAACACGAACCTAGATAAGCCCTGAAATGACACACAATAAGGGGGCAGCGGACTAAAGACAATGTTGAAAGCACTGCTAGTGGGCAAATACGAGGAGTCGTTGTAACGAAGCAAGAACTGTCACCAGAAGAATTCCGTCGTCCAATTGCTGGCAGCATGTTGAGGAACCAGGGACACAAGCGATCAACAGTCATAAGCAGTGTCCCTTCACTCAAGTTAAGGCCAAAATGAAAGAGCGCCGTTCTCCTTGCCTGAGCTTGAGCTCGAAGCATGCTCAGGACTGGTCCGCTAACGTCATAGCCTACTCCATCACGACGCTTTGTTAGCCGCCATCGAAAACTGGGTGCACCATCAAAAAAGACGGCTCTCAACAGACGGAATCAATGAGACCACGGGCAGCTCTGATGAGAGCTATGACCGCACACAGGATGAAATAAACGACAAATCTGTGAGACACGAAGTCTAAAATGGACCAGCCTGCAATAACTGCAAACGATCCAAGAAGGAAGCTGGAAAGGCACAAAAAAAACAAGTCTGTTCTGCTATGATGGGAGGTCGTTTGAAGGCGATGCTTCGATCCCAAAACAGCCATGAGAGCATTGGGATAAAGGACCTCACAAGTAGAATTCTGTTTGCGGCATCTATAGAGCAGTGTGTGCTTGGACACTAACATAGTGCCCAGGTCCACACGTCATCCTTACCACATGCACAAGAAGCAAGCTTAACGGCCATTTGACCCGAACTCCGCTTCCCAAGAACTCAAAATTCTGGCTACTCATTCTGCCTGCCACTTCACTTCTGGTGCCAAGGCACACCCTTCCAGTCGTCTGCTTACCTGCAGTATCCTCAGCACCGCACGCCCCATGAACACGTCCAGCTCCTCATTCAGCTTCAGCCCCGCCGGCGCCACTGACATGAGCCATTCCGTGCCCCCCGTCAGCACACCGTCCACCAGGCGCTCGCTCGCCTCTGCGGCCAAGGCTTGCAGCCGCCCCCGGTGCCTCAGGAGGAAACCCCCCCCTGCGATACCCAGGAGGACGTCGAGGACTCCGGAGGTGATGAGGGCGCCCCTTTGATGGACGGAGAGAGGAGGGGTCCCAGGGGCTGTGAAAAGGAGGAGAACGGTTGAGTCAGATTCGAGGGAAGCACCAAAAGAGTGGCGATATCAGTAGAGCATGAGCGAAGATTGCTCCGAGATAGGGGGATTCCTTTGCTTTTGGCTCACAAGGTCTAGATTGTGAGTACAAAGTCACGATGGCTGACGGGGAACGTCAAGCCTCAGACCTACTGGGCCATCTCCAACTTGGTAAGATGAGGAGGCCGACAAAGTGTGAATAGGATTTTGAAACTGTCCGGTTTCTAAAACTTGTCCGGAAGTCAATGGCCCAAGTGCTTTGGCTCACAAGTGAAGGGGGATTGTACATGATCGAGGAGTGCCTTGACAGTGACAACTCTCAGCGATATGTACCTTTTGAAAACGATCTCCCCTACTTCGGAAGGTTGCTCTGTCATCAATTGCTGATCAAACACACTGTACTACTTGGGAACCCAACAATGACTCCCGGAATATTCAATCAGGAGAGTCTTTCCAAAATTCTGCAAGAAACTTTCAAAAGTATTGTCGTCCTGGGTGGTTGTACGTCAGTCTAAATTCACAAAGGTTATCTACTCCACAGGATTGTCCTTTTCCCAACACATGCATGCTTTCTTTCGTTGCATTTGCTGGTTTCAAAAGGAATCTATCCATGCCAGAAGGAAGTCTTCACAACTTAGTACCTTGGCGGCAGCCAGCAACTTTATGGTACAGAGCTTGTACAGCGGCGCTCCGGTGAACCAGCGCTCCCCTTCCAAGCAGCTGAGAGTTGCAAACATCCCATAGGCACCTGGTTGGCCACGTCAGGATCTCCAGCAAACTCATGGCGAACAGGAGCTGTCTTCTAGCCAGCTCATGCAAGGCAGCCAGGGCATGCACGAGCTTTGAAGGGGGCTTGGGAGTTTCGGAGAGCACCAGCACCTGAAAAGAAAGCATTGCGCAGCTTGAGTATGAGCAAATGGTGGTTGGACTCGGGGGAGTTTACATTCATTCCAATGAGAGTTGGGGCAAACTGCCAACCGACTGTTTCTAGTGGAGCTCAAATTTCAGGTCGGGAGAACAGGAAAGAATGGTCAACAGATTTCCTTGTAAGTGTCTATGTGCAGCTTGGGAAACAGCCAATGCTAGGAACAGCAAGAAGCACGATTCAACTGAGGGATGACTATGACAGAGCTCGTGCTTGTACACGATGCCCCAGACCTGAACATAATATTGCACCAATTCAAACTTGTTATCCACAATGTTTTCAGCTGGATTGAAAAAGTTATGAGAGGTCGACAAGCTCCTTCAGGCACCACCACGATACGCTCGGAATCTGCAATGCATACAACGACTTGCCACAGTGAAAAGTTTACGTACTGCGAGCTGCCAAACCTCATGGCCCCAGCTTCGTCCTGCAAAACAGCGATCGCTCCGCAAATAGCCGCAACCCCTCACTGGATTGCCCTTTGCAATCTGCTTCGCTCAGCTCCATTGGCGTCATCAAGCTTTCATCTCATAACAGATCTATTCAAATGCAATGCAGACAATTATGGCCCTCCAGGCTCCAGCGCAGATGAATTGACGGCTTTAGGGTTTGCTTGCTTGAAACCCTAGAATGCTCTGCACCTTACCCGTGCCCAGCACAGTTCTCA
>DF237382.1:0-50628 GCA_000708835.1 Klebsormidium nitens | reverse complement strand
ACGTCATTTCGTCATGTTGCATGGGAGGATGGGGGGAGGATGGGGGAAGACGGCTTCAGGTGAGGGCAATGTCCCTCCATCTTTGATCTTACATTCAAGGACGAAGAGCACGCCTGTAATGCCGTTGGCCTGGCATGGCAGGTTCCTGCCTGCAACTGAGGCCCACCGTGAGGTCTGATTGTCAGAACAGTCGGTGAAAAGAAGCGGCGATGGTAGGGCAATCGCTGTGTGTGCTCAAGGATGGCAGAGGAGGTGAGAGTCCCCTCTGCACAAATTCCACGGAGGGGCAGGTCGGTGGTGGTGCAATTGACCTTACAAGGTGCACGAGAAGCGGTGGGGGCAGAAGCTGGTGAGTGCAGCACTGGAGCACGGAGTGAAGCTCCTGAAACCATCAAATCTGAAGTAGTGTTGCATGTTTCTGCTTTGCGAAGCTGTGGGGGGATTCCCCTTGCTGGGTGGCAGTTCAAAGGTCTTTGCCCCCAGTTGGGGCCCTCCAATAGGATCAGAATCTGCTCAATGCATCTCTCCTAGTTCGACGCCACTGCAAGCGCCCTGACCTTACACCATGCAGCGATGCTCCAGGTTACCTTAACGACCAGAGCTTGAGTCAAGCATAGGAGGTTGTAAAAGTTTGCACCACCGCACGGAAGGCTCCTTTGAGCTAACAGGTGCCATTGCACTCGCAGGTGTCAGTTCAACTCAGGACGTTGTTGTCTTCAACACAGGGGAGGGGTTTTATGCAGTTGAAAATGTGAGTTTAGAATGACATGCTTGGTGTTTGGCAAGATGGCTTTCTCCATATGACGTCAAACGCAAGGCAATGACCAATCAATCTCAAAGAATATTCTCGAAGGTACACAGGATTTGGAGGGCGCTAGCATCTTGTCGTGAGCGCTGATAGCTGCTTTCTTTAGTCTGTATGAACGTAATTCATCTCTGTTTCCCTCTTTTACCTCAAAGGAAGACAGAGTGTGGGTACCTATGAGATTTGCCTTGAGATGTGGTACGAAATGTGGTCTGGTGATGGGTGGTTGTAAAGCCAGCAGCACCTTCTGACCCCAGCTCTTGGTGCAGAGTTGCCCCCACAAGGGCTGGCCCCTGGCTGGAGGTAAGGGACTCCAAAATTTAAGATTTAATACCTGAATTTTGCAGGGCTTTGTTTGAATATGCCCTCTCTCTTGCTTTGGGCATCCAATGTCCTTGGGGTATGACCAGCATCCCGGTTTGACTTTGGATCTGAAAGCTGCCTTTCTCATGAACCTCAATCTGGAGCCTTTGATCAATCTTTTGCACTGGAAGAATCTTAACGAAGAAATGGACACCTTTTCGAGTGTCAGTTGTGCAATAGCCCAGTACTTGGTATCCAAGTCCTAGTTTATCATTTTCTCTGATCGCTTGCAGGTTCTCTTGAAGGATGCGAACTTCGATGTCCCTGGCATGGGTGGTGCGTAGACTTAAAGACTGGCGAGGTGACAGATATGGAGGACATATGCTGCTCTAGAGCATGTACTATTTTTCGTAGGCCGAAGGTGGGTCTCTCTACTTTTGTCACTCAAACTCGAGAAGCTTCAAGCCTTTACCTTGTGGAGAAACATGTCTCCGTTGCAACGGGCCTGCGCTTAGAAACTATGTCCAATATCAGTTAAGTGATAGATCGTGTTGCATATCTGGTTCATATGGTTCTTAATCATGGGAAGTTTTTCAGAAAGCCAGATGGTGGCTATGCCTTTCTTTGATTCTTAGTTCGAGCCTTGCTGCTTCTTTTCAGGGGATCTCTACATTTGGTGTGCGCAAAGAGGGCGACTCTTTGGTGGTGACAAAGAATGAAAGGACAACAAACTGACCACAGCTTTGTGGATCAGACCTATGGCATTGCAAATATAGTCCCTAGATGCCGCGCTCGCTTGCCATACTTTGTAGTGGATAGATTGAAAGGCGCTTAGAAAATTGCTCGCAGTATTGCCAGGAGGGGCTAACGGTTGCTAGATCAGTGAGACAATCACTGTAGTCAGAACTCGTCTGGTTTTAAAGCAGGGCCTCTAGAATGATTGATAGTGGTACTATACATTGCTTCAGGCAAGCTAGATGCATGGAAGCAACTCTCCTTTCGAGCTCATTATTATTGGGGCAAAAGGATGAGAATTAATAATATGAACTAGTCCAAGTGTGGTGATAGGCGTCGTGGACTCAAGCCGAGTGCGATAGTCACTCTTGCAATTTAAGTATGTGCCATACAAGCCAGTGAGAATTGTAGGTGCAGCATGGCCTGCATGGCCAATTGCAGTCCTCGAGTGTGACGTCGATCATGCTCAATCACAAGTATACAAGCTTTAACTAGAGCTAAGTTAATTGGCGCGTGCATACCGCAGCAATGAATGCGCGTACTAGCAAGGCACTGTATAATCAACATTCAGTGTGTCACGCAGTATATCTACTTAGCTGGAATTTACGCTTCGATTACTTGGCCAGTTATTATGGTTCAATGCGAAGTGCGTATACATAAGTACCCCTACCATTGCTGGAAAATCACATTTCTTATCTGTTATATACTTATCTGGCATTATATATAATGGCCTTTGGTGGCATGGCAGCATCACATACAGTCACCTGTACATGCGCCCTCTGCCAATACCCATCTTTGCGTTTTATGCAGTTCAGATTGCTGTAAGAATGTAGACGAGGAACAAATTCGGAGTGTTGCAAACGTCTTGTAATTGCCAGCGACGAGCCTCTTCATTTTTTGAGCAGAAGCACAAAACTTTCCCCTTTTGCCAAAGAAGAGGCTCAAACGGGGAGGGCCACTCTGAAAACTCAAACCTGGGATCAGTACTAGTTACTGCTGTTCGGGAAGGAGCTTGTATGGAAGAACATTGACTACCAATCTACACATTAGCTCCATTTTTGGTCAAACTTACGCGCACCAAGTCCGCTCCCTAGGCTGAATCGAACAGCTCGGCCGCTAGGCCGCTACGGGTTTGAAGCCCGCATCCGAGACCACTCGGAATCAAGGGAGCCTGCTTTGCTAAGACTGTTGATGTCCTTGACAACAACATCCTTGTAACCCAACTCACTGCTGCACCTGATCTCTAGGTAAGATTTTCTAGCGCTTGCCTTTGGAACTTCGTTTTCCTTGTTTCGACTTTTGCACAGCCAATGTTGAAGAGGAAGCCGCTGCTTCATCTTCACTGGGAGGCTGCTCAGGAAGCCACGATAACTTGTGCCAATTGAAGTACGGCCAGTCTGGTACAGCCAGCTGCATTTGGCAGAGAGAAGTCAAATTTGAGGAGAGACAGCTCTTCCTCAATTGCATCACAGAAGTTCCAACAAGGCAAGGAGCAGTTGGCAGTGAGCATATTTGCCTGGTCATTCAGCAACCAGTATATCCAGTTGAATCCACTGCTCTAACGATCTGGGAATGCACTCACCAAGAAGGCCAGAACCATCCCTCCAGTGTAGATTTCCAGCATCAGACGGTATGAGGATGTGATGTAACCAGCTAAGAACCCTATGACCTGCAGAATGGAAGCAAAAATCACCCCGACTGCGGCAATCACCTTCAACAGCATTTTAATGCATCTAAAATCAGCATGCAAATACAAATGTGTGGATCAACCTTTGCATTGAGCTCCAACGCCAAGGTGTCAAACCTGTCTGAACGAATGTTGATGATGCAAAAAAGCGGCAAGCCAATTCCGCCACAGCAAACTCGCTATACGTGCACTTACTGCGGCAACAATGATCAGCCATTGCATGATCTGCTCCGACAGTCGCTGGCCTTCATAGTCCTGCAAGCATGTCAACATGAGCCAGATTAGCAGTGCATGCAGTGCAGCAACGATGAAGCAGACTTTGCAATGTCAGGAAAATCAGCAATGACTGGCACATTAAACTTATTTTGTATCATGGATTATAGACTTACACATCTGTGTTGTCACACATCTGCAGATAGACTCATGTTCAACGAAATTGTAGCTAGCGCCTGCTGGACGAAAGACATGCAAACCAATGAGAACAGCAGACAGCTACAGAGCTGAAGATGCTCTGTATACGGACTCCAAGATGCTCTGTAGACGGACTACTGCCTTCAGTCCCACAACTGACATGTACTTCTCTTCAACAAGGATGAGAGGCCGCCAATACAGCCGGCAGACGAATAGTTACCGGTCCACCTTATCTTCCTGCTTTCAACCGCCGGGGAACGAACGCAAGGCTGCATCTGATGCTCAACCGACCAAGTCCAGGAAGAAGAAAGAAACCATGCAGAAAACAAGCAGAACACTCACCATAATGGCGGCCGCCTTAGGCTTTAGGACCGCCGCAGGCCAGCATGCAAGCTGCAAGGACAATGAAGAAGTTTTGATCTAGGTATGTATTACCAAGACGAACTCCCTTGCTTTAGGAGTGTCAGCGTTACGGTCGTAGTCGCTCACCCATCGACTCTTGTCTTATCCTGAATCTTTGTCCAAGCTTGGTAACGCGTCTCATCTTCTATGAATGGCTGAAAGTTGAAACAGAACAGCAGATGAACTGACGGTGAACCAAGTTTGAGAGCTCAAGTCTCAAGAGTGGGAGCCCTGCTGCCTGCGCAGCAGCGTTCCTTTCATCCAAGTAGGTATGGCTGGCTAGCCAGGCAAGAGCAGCTGTTGAACGAAGGCAACAGTCCCTGAATATTTTCCAGGATGCTGTTCTGTCAAGACCTTTTAAAGTTGATTGAGATTGCATTTCCACGGCATTAGGGTTTCTTTCCTAATTTTGTGAGAATGAAGAGCAAGAAGCAGCAGCGGAATGAGGCAAAGGGCAAGCAGTCCCAGAGGGCTTATGTACAGCCACCTACCGATGCTAGCCTAGATGGTCCGCTGCTGTCACCTGAGCTGGCGGCAGAGTTGGGCAGTGCAAGGTGAGGAGGGATCACAGATGATCCATTGCCACCCTCGATAGATTTTGTCTCCTTTGACAGTTGCAATTGTCAGAGGAGTAGGAGGAATCAGTGCTGTGGACACAGACATGATCCTTTAGGAACAGAATCCTGATGCCGTAGTATACCTTGGTTACTTGTAGAATCGGAGCTTATGCAGTCTTCATAATTGTGAGTGGTTGGTGGTGGTGGTTAGTGGTGGTTATTTGTGCTTTTGGTGGTGGTTCTGATGGAGTCTCTTAAAAGTACCACGACTTTGATGGTGGTGATGGTTTTGGTGGTAGCCCGAGGGTGGTGATTTTGGGGATGGTGGTGATTGCAGTGGTGCCGGTGGTCGTCGTTTGTTCCTTAAGATTATGTCCGCGTGATTTAGCTGTTGATGATTTATGGCAATTTCGTTTCTTATAACAATCAAGCATCGGCAAATGGTGTGAAATTGAAGGATTGTGTCCTCACCTCTCACATAAGCAGGTGGCCTGATATCAGTCACTGCTTTTCAAAAGCAGCAGCCCCCAATCACTTCATCAGCTGTTAGCTGAAGTTCTAGATATATTTTCTCTTTCGTGATAGTATTCCAGTGACATGATTTGGAAAACTTGTTGCCCTTCTCTCATTTGCGCGCTCATTCCACTCAACAGTGGTGATGGCAGCAACGCGCTCGTGCTGGCTGGGTCCAAGAAGCGCAGGCGTGAGGATGGGCCCCAGAAAGAGTCAGCCGCGGTGCTGAGCAAGAACCAGAAAAGGAAACTTCGCCGCCTGCAGGTAAATCAGAATCTTTTCAATCTCCTGATAATTACCATTGACTTTAGTCAAAAAAGGACGACGATATTTTTGGGGCCCTGGGGCCAGCCTTGTAGAAACTCTGACTACCACAAGTTGCCGGTGTACTACAGGCAGCTCTAGATCTACCGTTTTCTTTCCTGCTTTGTGGAGCCATTGGAAAAGCACGCACTGTTGCTTTGTAAGGAGCCGCCACTCTACTCCAAGCTTCCTTCGAACCTTCCATGTGTGCTGCTGCAGACCCATATGAAGATGAACGCATTAATAAGAGAGTGTGTGGATGTTAAATTCCTTCATCAGATGCAGTATAAAGCCTCTCAAAGAGATTGTGAAGAACCTTGACCCAAAAGTCAGAGTCCCCAACTTTCAGGAGGAGAAGGATGCGCGCGAGAAGCGAGCGGCCGTCCTGGCCTCTCTGGAGCAGCACCGTCTCTCCGAGGAGCAGCAGCGCTTGCTGCGCCCCAGTGGCGCCCTTGGGCAGGCAGAGACGCTCAAGCAGAAACTACACCGGGCCATGCAGTTCCAGAAGGTGGGGCTGGAGGCGCCCGCTGACTCCCGGCTCTTCCGGGAACGGCAGACCGGGGGGAACAGCGAAGAGGAAGAAGAAGGGGGAGGAAATGGGAATGGCTTTGGTGTGATCGCTCCCAAGAATGTCAATCTAGTTAGGGAAGTGAAGGGGTTTGGGGTGGTAGTAAATGATGACCCGAAGGTGGTTGACGGAAGAAGCGGAGATAGGGATGACGATGTCAGCGAGGAGCCGGAGAAGGTGCGCCGGAGCAGAGGGAAGGTGAAGTCGAAGCTGAGGATCAGCGGCGATGATGTTACAGAAGAAGACCTAGAGGTCAGAAGGAGCAGCGGCGCTTTGGCGGGGCCGCTGAGTTCACCTGTGGGAGGGGTTAATCTTTCGGCGCCATCTCAAAAGGCTGGGCTTGTTGGGGAGGGCTTAGAGAGGGCCGACGGAAAGCAGCAGAAAGGAACGAAGGAGGAAGGGGTCCGGGAACCACCAGTGGCCAAAGGACAGCGGCAGAATGGGAACGAGACGTTAGTTGGCCAGAAACGAGGTGCTGAGGGTATGCTTGCAGCAGAAGCTGCATCCGGGAGTCAAACGGTGGGCGAAGACTCTGCCAACGAGACTGGAAGGAAGAAAAGCAAGAAGCAGAGGAGGAAAAGTGCGAAGGACGCTCCAGCCGCCGCTGCAGTACCGTCCGAGACCCCAACGTCGGGGGTCTCCCCAGTCCCCGCACACGGCGTCCAACCCGAAACCGTTGCTAGCAACGGAACGGGCGCCCCGCCCAATGGTGCAGACATCTCGAAAAGGAGCGAAAACAAGAAAAAGCGCAGGAAGATGGCGGAGAAAGAGGGAGCTGTTGAGGTGGATCAAGAGGAAGGAGTTGAGGGGGAAAGGCAGGAAGTAAAGAAAGACGAAAATGGCGATGAGCGGGCAGTCAGGCGGACGCCCTTTGTTCGAACGTTGCAGCGGGATCCGGACATCGCGGAGGCGCGGCTGGGGCTGCCCATTTTGGGCATGGAGCAGGAGATTATGGAGGCGGTGGCGGAGCATGATCTAGTTGTCATCTGCGGAGAGACCGGGTGCGGAAAGACCACACAGGTGCCGCAGGTGAAGGCGGAAAGCGTTCCTATCATTCGTTTCCTCCTGTGTTCCATAATGGTTTCGTCCTGTGTTTTTACATATTTTTTGTTACTTGTTGTCCCGCATAGAAGAGGCCCTGCTTCGGGTGTCGGTGGAAGTCTCTCTACCTCGGATCGGACTAAGCGACTTCGAAGCTGAATTTGGGGATTTACAAGCACCCAGGGGTTGGCGGATGATGAAAGAAAATGTCTCAAACTTGCGGAGTGCCCCGGCACGATGTCGAGATAACAATGTAGACCCTGACGCCAACTCCTGTGTAGACTTCTGCAAGCTTTACCCCACCACCACCTAATCTTCTTTCCTTTCGCCTTATTGTGTATTCTCCATGTTGACAAGGCCTCACAGGGGCGGGCCTCGTTGTCTACCGGATTGGGGCAGTTTCACAGAGTCAATCAACAAGAAATTGATTGGGCGGTTCTGAATTGTCGCTCACCACCTGCTTGCCCTGAACGGATAGTTGCCTCTTCAAGGATCGGGCATGTGCCAACCCTTGATAGGAGCATACCCAGACCTTAGCAGGCGAATGTGTCGGGGGTTGGACTCTGCAAAGGGTAGGCCCCTGGCGACCTGCTTTTATCAGCCAGCTTCTTTTTCAGAGGGGCACCCACCTTGGGCAGGGTTGGAAAGCAGCGTTGCAAGCAATGCAGCCCTCCGGTTTGGTTGTCACTTTGACGTTACTCCAAGCACGGATCAGCAGCATGTCGGAAGCATTCCCTCTCACCTTAACGCTCAGGCACTCCGAAAGGCACTGCCAACGGGGACGGTCCGCCCTTCGTGCAGTTCCTCTTCGAAGCGGGCTACGGTTGCAAGGACTGCCCCGGACGAGCGGGAGCCGTGGGCGTGACGCAGCCACGGCGCGTGGCCGCGTTGGCAACCGCGAGGCGAGTGGCGCAGGAACTAGGCGTGCGGCTTGGGGGGGAGGTGGGCTTCCAGGTGCGGTACGACCGGCGAGTATGCGGCGATGGCGCGATCAAGTTCATGACGGACGGTATTCTGTTGCGGGAGGTGCAGGTGAGAGGAAAGTATAGAAGTTCCAGTTTTTGGATCACTAAGCCGTGTGAACACGAAGTCGAAGGCCGGGGAACGGATGCGGTTCGCTTTGGGGGTAGGTGGATTTTGGAGTAGAGAGCGTGAGTATCTGGGTCCGAAACTGTAGAACGACCTAACCATATATGCAGCTTCAACTTTGTCTGATGAAGTTATGGAATTCTCAGGCGAGACTATTTTGCCGATCCATAATTCATGCACAAATCTTTTGCCCTTGCATCTGCTTCACCCACGTCTTCGCTTGAAGAGCACGCCAGTCGCGTGCACAGTCAGGGCTATTCTGCTGGATCTATCTGGGCTCTCTTCACTCACATTAGTTCAAATACTCGCCCCGTTCACCCTGGGCTTCTTCCTAAGTACCTTGTCCACCTCTGTGCAGTCGGACTTTTTGCTGCGGCAGTACTCGTGCATTATCATCGACGAGGCCCACGAGCGGAGCCTGAACACGGATGTCCTCATTGGGCTGCTCTCCAGGATTGTGCCTCTGCGCAGGGTGAGTCGGACGTCCGTTTCCACTTAGCGAGCAGACTTATCCAGTCAAGCATCCCGCATGTTTTGGCGTATCTTTGTCTTGCACTTGTTCAAGTGGACCCTCAAGGTCGCCTCTCTCTGACTGATGCTGTCTTGCTACTGGCCTCTGCTTGGCTGCAGCAATTGACGTTTGAGCGGCTCTGATTGCACCTCCTGTAGCTTATGCCATGTATTCTTTCAGTGCTGCACAAATACCTTGGCTCATCAGCTCAAAGTGTGTCGCCGATCATTTCTGAAACGATTGATTCTCTTCGCTGCAGCAACTGTCGTCGGAACGGGCCGACGTACACCCCCTGAAGCTGATTGTCATGAGTGCCACGCTGCGCATCGAGGACTTTGTGGGCAACGCGCGGCTGTGCCCCGCCCCGCCGCCCGTTGTCAAGGTCGCCGCGCGCCAGTTCCCGGTGACGGTGCACTTCAGCAAGCGGACGGAGCTGGTGGACTACGTCGGGGCGGCAGAGCAAAAGGTAGGGCTTCTTGTCGCCGCCAATCTCGTGTTTGGTCGTTGAAATCACTTGGTAAACTTTCGAGCCTTCCATAAAGAAGATGTCAAGGTTCAAAGGTGGCAGTCCAGTTCCCGGTCACGTCGCACTTCAGCAAGCGCTGGGAGCTGGTGGACTACGTGATCGCGGCCAAGAACGAGATACGGCTTCAAACCGCCGCTTCTTCGTGTTTGGGTGTCGGGACTCTACTAGCTCTACGATTTGAGATTTCAAAATAGATCGACCGTGGTCGCGCGCCAGTTCCCGGTTATGGTGCACTTCAGCAAGTGGACGGAAATTGGATCTCGAAATTTATAGGGGCCCAGAACAGAGAAAACCAGGTTTTGATGCCGTGCGCTAAACTCCTGGTTTCGTTCCACTTCCGCGAGCGAAAGGAGCTGTGTGGGCTGCGTGGGAGTGGCGGGCGTTAGCCTCGTTGGTTTCCCAGGCTTTTCGTAAACCATATTTTGTCTTCCACTTTCGCAGGTACGTGCCATCCACAAGCAGATTCCTCTCAGACAATTGCTCGTCGGCCTCGTTGGTCGCCTGAGCTTTGCGTAGACCTGATTGCTTTTCTGCTTGCGCAGGTACGTGCTATCCATAAGCAGCTTCCTCCCGGGGGAGTGCTCGTCTTCCTCACCGGACAGCGCGAGGTGGAGGACCTGTGCCGGCGACTGCGGCGGGCCTTCCCTGTCCGGCGTACGAAGCCCTCAAACCTCACGGAACCCGCGAAGAAGAGCTCAAACCGGGGAGGTAAGGCGGCGGAAGCAAAGAGCGGGGGAAAAGAGGGAGAGAGCAGTCCGCTGGATGATGACGTCATCGGGGCCGCTGCTGACGGGGATGACGTGGAAGGTGGGTTAGGGTTTGGGCGTGACGAGATGGACGGGGACGGTGACGGTGTGAATGGGGCCGCGGAGGGCGAGGACGCGGACGGGGAGCCTGCTTCCGGGGCCGATGTACACCCACCGAAGACAGGCAATGCCAAAACTGAAGATCACGAAGAGCAGGAAGAAAATGGAGGGAAGGCTCAGACTGGAAAAGATGGAAGCGAAGATTCAGAGTTGGAAGGCGAAGACGACCGCCCGGGTCCGCTCCACGTGCTGCCGCTCTACGCGATGCTCCCGGCCGCGGCCCAGCTGCGCGTTTTCGTTGACCCGCCGGAGGGCCACCGCCTGGTGGTGGTCGCCACGAACGTGGCCGAGACGAGTCTCACTATTCCGGGGATTCGGTACGTCGTGGACTGCGGACGAGCGAAAGAACGGACGTTCGAACGCGGCAGCGGACTGTCCAAATTCGAAGTGAAGTGGATAAGCAAAGCGTCGGCGGACCAGCGCGCGGGGAGGGCGGGGAGAGTCGGCCCGGGGCACTGCTACCGGTTGTATTCGTCGGCGGTGTTTACGGACCAGTTCCCGCAGCACGCGCCGCCCGAGATCGAGAGCGCGCCGATCGAGGGAGTCGTGCTGCAGATGAAGGCCATGGGCATCGAGAAGGTGGGCACCTGTGGAGCTTCTACTTTGTTGGCCGGAACCCCCACTTCAGATGAGAATGATAGGTACCTACATTAATCTCAAGAGCTGCTTTTGGAAATGGCGAAGTGTTATCCTCGCTCCGGACGATTTATTGCACACTTATTCGATCACTGTACTGTTCATGATCGTGCCTCAGATCTCCCTTCGCTGCCTGCTTTCGGCAGCTCAAGAAGATTGTTATTCTTATGTTCAACAGAGCAACGAATGACAGCGACAGTTTGATGCGTTTGCACTGTTCGCTCTGCTTGGCTCCAGCTTGCATTTTCACAGATGGTTGAGGCTCTGCCGGAACCTAAGATGCTTTTTATTTTTCCTTGCAGGTCGTGAACTTTCCCTTCCCCACGCCCCCTGACCGCTCCGCCCTATCCACTGCCGAACGCACCCTCGTTTCCTTAGCCGCACTTTACCCAACTTCGACCACGATCACTACCCTTGGCAAAGCCATGTCCTCGTATCCAATCAGCCCCCGCCACGCGCGCATGCTTTTGGCCGCGCTTGGAATGGGCGAAAACCCCAAAACCCCGAAGAAAGGGCTGCGGCTGTTGGCGCACGCGGTCGCGGCCGCGGCCGCTCTGAGCTCCGAAAGCCCGTTCTTACGCGAAGGGTTTGAGGGTTTAGACGCTAAAAGTGGCGAGAGAGGAGGGCCAGAAGAGGCGAATGAAAAGGAGGCAAAAAAAATTTCTGGCGTGGATGACTGGGGCGAGGAAGGGGACGAAATCCGAGCGGAGAAGGCGAGCAAGAAAGCGGAAGACGAGGAGAAGGAGCGGCGGCGGAAGCGACGGGCGGCCGCGCGTGCGGCCCATGCGAAGTTCACAGTTCCCGGAAGCGAGGCCCTGTCAGCCGCGGCCGCTCTGGTTGCGTATGAGGAGTTCGTGCAGGCGGCCGGGGAGAGAGTGGGCCAAATAGGGCCCTCGGCGGGGGAGCAGTTTTGTTTCGAAAACCACTTGCATGCGCGGACGATGAAAGAGATGGCGCAGCTACGGGAGCAGCTGACGCGGCTCGTGGGCGCGAACCTCGCACGGGAGGAAGTAGAATCCGTTCCCGGCGTCGGCCCCGATACCGCGGAGAAGAGCCCGGTTCTAACCCGACAGGCGCGCGAGAAGCGGAGCGTCGAACGGTTGGAAACGGCCCTCCGGGAGCCGCTCGGAAAGGGCGACGAGGCGAAGCTGCGCCGCGCGATTTGCGCCGGATGGGCGGATCGGGTCGCTCGGAAACTGCGTCCGGGGGAGAGCGTACCGGGCGAACTAGAGGCGGAGAAGTCGCGGCGCGCAGTGCGGTACCAGGCGTGCTCGGCGCCCGGGGTGGTGTTCCTGCACCCCGGAACGTCTGCGGCCCGGGACGCGCCGGACTTCGTGTGCTATGCAGACTTGGTGCAGACCGAGAAGCGGACGTACATGCAGGTAAGGGATGACGTGTGCAGATGTGAGTCGATTGCTATCGTTGGTTCACCTCAGCTCAGAGTTCGCGCCAGGCAGGAGGGTCCCTGAACACTTGCAGTCCACATTTCAAACAGCGTACCTTCGCTTTCTACGTGAGCTCTCAAGGCGACGTGATGGCGCCTGGGAATTCTCGCTCGTCCGCACTTTGTGCTGCCTATTCTTAATTCCACCGAGCACGTCTCCCTCGACTCCAGCAAGCACCCAGGAGTACAAGGCTGCAACATTTTCCCCTTTTGTAAATCGCTGACCATAAGCTACCGACTAAAAATGGTATTGAGGGCACTCAACGGTACCCCGGAGCCACCTTTGACGCTCTTCCATTGCTTTCGCAGGGCGTGACCGCAGTGGACGTCCGGTGGCTCCCCGTCGAGGCGTCCGCGCTCTGCCAGCTGTCCAAACCGCTCGCAGACCCGCCGCCCTGGTACGAATCGGCCACGGACCGCATCATGTGCTGGATGCAGCCCACTTTCGGCCCGCAGCAGTGGAGCCTTCCGCTCCACGCCACCGAGCTAAAACCGGGGAAGGCCAAAACCGCGGCGTTCGCGGTCGCGCTCCTACAGGGCCGGGTTCTGCAGGGTTTGTTGGCACTGGCGGAGAGTCTGACGGGGCCCCCGACCGACATTCTAAAGCCTGACGCGGCGGGGCAGAAACGCGTGGGCGAGATTTTGGCTCGGCTTGGGGGGGTGGACTCGAGGGAGGCGTTGCGGCGGTGGTGGGAGGGGGAACAGAGGTTTTTGTTCGAGGAGCTGTCGCTGTGGGTGCGCCCGGAGAAGAGGGCGGTACTGGCGGAGATTTGGGAGGGGCTGCTGAGAGAGGCCGGTCTGGACCTGTGACTAGCGGTGTCTAGGAGTGAAAGCTAGCTCAAACATGTTCAGCAGTTAAAGTACCAAAAATTTGAGCGGCGTAGGATCAGGTCTAGCCTTAAGCTAATTCGGGCCTATAACTTGGCCGGTCTGCAGGTTTTGCAACGATTGGATGAGTCGAGCACCACATTCGTCAATCAGCTGTCGTACAGGTAAGTATGAAATATATGAATCGCGCTTTGACCGATGATTCTGGTGGCATTCTGGCATGCCATGTTCGACTTTGCGCATAATACCTGAAGTACTTGTATTAGCTTCATTTTGGCCGGCGGTATGCCGCATAAGGTACAGATGCGTGTCGCAAATACCTATGCATGTCAATGGTACAGGTGTTTGCGCAGATGTGTGAAAGCAACATTAGCTGCAGGCTCAAAGGCTCCATCGATGTGGGTCAAATGATTCAAAGCCGGGCTAGCTACCCAATCAAGCCGGGATGCAACCATGCACGGCCCGCCCGTGCAACCGTGATGCATGGCAGCGTTTCTAGTCGATCTAGCTTTTGGAAGGGCGCTCGCATGTTTAGCGGCGTGCGCGCATGCAGTCGCAGATGACGTACTAACAGGTCCCGACATGTTCAAAGAGCTGGCGATTGTCGTCCCATTATAATACGTCTTGCATTGCGCTCAAACATACGCAGATCACTCATGTGCCGCGTGTCGGACAGCATCGTCAATGCAGTCATGAAGCGCACAAACTTCGTTATTTCGTAAAGAACTCGCATGCCGCAGACCTTTCGAAACTTTGTAATCATTGCACATGCACTCTGCCAAAAAAGCCAACGCCGAAATATTAGCTTGTGTGTTCTTTAGGGATTGCGTTACTCGAGGTGACGCTCAAATAGGTTGCACATGTTGTGCTTCCATGGCGTCAATAAGCTGCTTCTTCAGAAGCAGAGTGACCTGCCTCGCAAATGCTCATTCAGAACAAGAACAGCTTGAGCCGTGCAGCCTTATCTACCGGAATTGATGGTCCGAGCGTGTGATTGGCGACAGGAAGACTTTTCGAGAGTATCACGCGCGGACCGGTCCTTTCGAAGCGGATACTGTTTGATCTGACTTATTACCGGACAGAATCCTTTCTAAGCCGAATTTACAAGAAATATGCTCCTTTTTACTTGGCAAGGATCCCATTTACTCCCTGTGACCGCCGCCCGCTTCCTCCAAGTAGCGAGTCTCTTGGTGCGCCTGGATCGGCGCAACGCCTGTGCAGATCCTGTGGAAACAGAAGATGATTCAGCGTTTGAATCGTCTTGAGTCGAAAGTTCCGTGCAAGCTCATTGGATGCAACGTCATCTACGACAGTGATCAACAACAGGTCTCCACATCCATCCAAAGGAGCCCGCACTCTTCGATTTTTCGTTCCGGTATGCGTATTGCTTTACCGCTCCACATACTACTTGCACCTATGGAAGGCGGAGCAAGCACATGAAAACTGCCCACGTGTAAAAAGAAGGAAAAGATACCGCACACAGATACCGTTCCACTTTCCGAATGTTAGATTAATAGCTCCGTCTAACCCAGGCAGTTCGAAGGCCTTACAGAAGCGTCGCGTTTTCTCGCCTCCTAACCCTCCTTCGTCCGGCATCCGCACTTCGCACGAGACGACAGCTTACCAGAGGGATCCCCCCGCCTAAGGCTTGCGCACCGCGCGCGCGTTGTTGGACATGAAGCGCAACCAGCCGTAGTAGGCGCCCGCGAACACCCCGGCGTGCGTCAGCACCTGCGCCGGGCGCACCTTCTGGTTGTCCGCGCCTGTCTCGATCGGCTTGCGGTCACCGGGGATCTGTACCGGGAGGAGCAAAGGACGTAATATCGTATTCCTGCTTTGATGCTACAGGCAACGCTATGATTTTGCGTGAAACTTTTGTACGGTTCACGGGATCTGAAGGAGCAAAAGCGAAAAATGCTTCCTTTTTATTTATCTAGATTTTACTCGGCCTAGAGGTCTGGCCGACTGACTTGAAGTCGCAGACGCAGAAACGTCTCATTCCAGGCCGTCCTCCTGACGGACCGTGAGACCGTGCATCATCATCATCATCATCGTCATCATCATCATCATCATCATCATCGGCTTGCCATCGTCGACACACAGGGGCAAGCATCAAGATGACCCCAGCAGTACTTGTTGTGAGGCCTAAGACATTGATTCACGAAAGCATCTGTCTGTCTTCACGTTTCTAACGTACTCTAATTACGACACGCAAACATGTCAATGAACCGATGTGCCAAATGCACATATAGTTCCTGTCTTTGGAAATGATTTAATGTGAACAACTCTGAGCCACAAACCCACATGGTGGTTCCTTCAGAAGTAACATCTTAAGGACCGAGAGGTGCTTATGTCGATCATGAGGGTACGAGACTCGGAACGCAAAATGTCTTGAGAGTTTTCAATCATTGACAGCATCTTCAAGAAGTAAGGAGCATCATCAGCCGTCTCTTTAAACATCTGTAGCATCTATCTCTCTACAGCCCACCATTCTTGATTCTCTTCCTAGTCGCTGTTCTTTGATATGGGGAAGGATGCAATTGTTCAGCAGGCACCCTCGAGAAGCCCAACAAAGGCACTAGCACCCGTTATTTTGACTACTTTGGGCCTTTAAGCTGAACACTAGCTTGTAGAACGCCTCACTTTGTCCCTCGGGGAACTTTTTGCAGACCAGATAAGGCTCATGCACGAGGAAACGGGACGGAAATTCCTGTCATACTTGACGACCTTTTCGGAGTTCGCAAGAAGAGATAATTGATTGCATGTCACCTTCATTCAACCATCTTACTGTAAGCTGAAGAACACGGCTCCGGTCTGGTTGCATCTGCAAATGAATAAATCCAACCATTCCTCCGTCTTCCTTACATTTTTTTCCAGCTTAATAAGAACGAGAAGCCACATTTCTACCGACATGCAGCACTTTCTCACCGTTAGGAGGAACCCCGGGGCCAACGCAATGAAGAGCACCGTGGGGCCAATGAGCTGCATGAACGCCTGGTTGTTCGCCATTTCGAGACGCGGAACGGAAGACTGCGCAGCGGACTGCTCCGAGACGGCTCCTCACGCTGACTTCGAATGCTAAAGAAAACGAGGGGGAAGGAAGCTCTTCGCGAGGAAAGCCAAAAGCTAAGAAAAACACCGGCTCTTACTGCGATTTCTCGAGCTACGCAGAACAAGCGTTGCAAGAGGCTTCAAGCTGCAAGAAGGTGGCTCTCTCCTGCAGACTGCCAAACCATCATAAGTTCATACTCAAAAGCAGGCACTTTTATTTCTGCTACTCGAATTACGATCTTCGTCAGCAAGGTACATCGAGTCCGGAAGCCTAGCTTCATGTCAAACGCCTGACATCAGCAGTCTGTGATGACTCTGCATGCAATGGAAATAAGATCACCAGACGTTATATGGCCTGGACACTAGACGCACTCATGTAACATTGCAGGGCGCGCACTTCAGACTCAGCCGCAGCGTCAGCTCCGTCCGTGACCGGGGCTCGTTGAAAAATGAGCAAAAGTTGACCCTTCGATGTCCCAGAATGCGCTCATCTGACGGCCCAGCTTTGAATCAGAACGGGTTTGACTCGAGACGGCCAGATTGTCAAGCAATGCAATTTGAATTCTGAAAGTTGGATCCCTCGTGGCAGGCCATGCTCGAGGGTCCTGCAGCATTTGCGGTGCTCATTTTCGAAGCTCAAGCCTCTTCAGCATTTGCCTTGAGCACGGAATCTGGTATCAATCTTGGAATGCTGCAAGTAATTTGGTTTGCAAGCTGAGTGAACTTTGAAAAGAGACGTTGAAAGTGCGTTCTTGTAGCAGATGATGAGACAGCTGAAGCTGGTCTATACGGGTGTGCTGCGGGGATGCTTTCAGGCAATGAGCGCCATTCCAGACGCTTTAAGTCGTTTCCATCTCAGTCATTTCAACGAGCAGAGTCTTGCACACTCCATTCAGTATACATGCGGGTTCTCTTATGTGTTATACGACTTCCGTGCTTTTCTCTGTAAGCTTGCTTCAGCAATCCGCTTGGCGCTTGAAGTCATCCACAAAGATTTTCTGTTGAGGAGGTAGAAATCGCAGAAACGATCAAGCAATTGCCCTGACAAGCCTCCTGAGGTTCGAGACATCCTGTAGAGATGTCTGTCGGTCAGTCAGCAGAGCATCATGGCTGTGAGAGGAAAAGTATCCAGCGGGACGAAGAGCTGGAACGTTTTCAGCACGAAAGGCGGCGAGATCAGAGTCAGGAAGTAGATATGAGTGGAATTCGCTCGCATGCCTTTGCTTTGTCTGAGAAGTCAGAGGGGAGGTACGACGAGTTGCTGCACCAGATTGGCGACGCAGAAATAGTGCTGATTGGAGAGTCAACGCATGGAACTCGCGAGATGGCGGAAGAACGCTGCAAGATTACGGAGCGACTCATTGAAGAAAAGGTAAGCAAAGGGAGGCCTTACTCTATCCAGAAGCTTGCTTGAGGACTCTGCTTAAATTGTTGACAACTTTGCACGGTAAATAAGTGTCGCACGGAAAGCTGAAACCCTTGTGGCCTCTAGTAGAAAAAGCGGTCCTTTCTAAGCGGAAAAACATTCAGGGTTAGGGAAGCAGATTTAAGGTGCACGTAATTTCTGCGCGCACATGCAGAAGATACAGCATTACAATAAGCGGCCTTTGATCAGCACTACTACTATAGATTGATCGTACATCGTTCCTGCTGATCAATTGTCATATTACTTATGAGGCGTTCAAATTCAGATATGATACGCATAGACCCTAATAAAATGAGTGACCTTCGCGTCAGCACTTCACTTCTATTCATCACCTGTTGCTTTTTGAATTAAAAATCCAGAATCAAAAGACAATCGAAGAATATATTCACATTCAATCACCCTCGCGGCACGGCTCAGATCCACGATTTTCTCTGGAATAATCATAGTAAGCTCAAGTTGTAGTAAGAACGAAGCTAATAATAAAAACCTGAACCCACATACTCACCCGCTCTGCACCCGTACCCACCCTAACCACCTTACTAACCCTACCCGTCCCAGTACAATAACCCGAGCTGACTATACCAGATCCATAGGCATAAGATCCACGCCCCAGAACTTGCGAATTCTGGAGATCCATTGCCACAAATCTTCGATCTGCCGGAAAGAAGCGATTCTGTGTTAAAAGCTGACCGCCCTGTTGCAGGGCTTCTCGCTGGTGGTTCTTGAGGCGGACCTGGTCGACATGGACCGCGTGGACCGCTACGTCCGCGGCGCGTCGCGCGACGACAGCGCGGCCGCGGCGCTCTCGGGGTTTAAGCAGTACCCGCTCTGGATGTGGCGCAACACGGTCATGGAGGAGTTCGTGGAGTGGGCCAGGCGACACAACGAGTAAAGCTATCTTCCTTTCTGTGCGTCTGAAGGAGCTCAGAAGATTAATTACTTCCAGCATTCATTGAAGCAGAAGATAAACGAATCAAAGAAGACAAAAAAAGGGACACGCTCTGAAACAATGCAGTTCTAGCCGATGCGAAGCCGTCTTTTATCTCCACCTCTTCTTGCCCTTCGAGCTTGTTCTTCGCTAGATTGGAAGTTCTTCGTAGCCAGATGTCCAGCAGAGCGTCACGCTGAAAAATCTCCGCCAAAACGGCAACCGTAGATTGCCTAATCAATTCATGAGAGTGTTTGATTCCAACGCTTCTATGCCGCCTGATTTTCCCTCTGGTCTCATACATGCAGAACGATATTTTCGGGAGGGAAACCGAGCGGGTAAGTCAAGCCAGTGTGAGTCAAAGGATCTAGCAAGCAATCCCGTTTTTATTCGCAAGCAATTCGGTTTCCGTCTTCCTTTTGATTGATGCCGAAAGTCAGTCAAGGATGTGTCGAGGTGGATAAAGGGTTTCAATATGTATTCTACGGGACTGCGGCAATGCATACACGACTTTTTTGCATCATCAAAATTCTCTTTTGCAACGGTAACTTCTATTCACGAGCGCATGTAGGCAGAACTTTGCTCCTAGAATCACTACATGATAGAAAGACCAGTCTCTTCTTCGGATTACCACTTTGACGTCGACGAAAGCGGTTCGTGCAGAACCCGAGAATTGAATAATCAAAGCAGAACGTTAAATTCTTCCGCGAAGTCTTCAATTAATTTGGTCGCTTGAGGACAATCTAAAGAAACGGATGACAACCTGACAATGGAATGCTCTCCAGACACGAAGTATCTCTCCACGGCTTCGACTTGCACCATCTGTACCAGTCGATGGAATGCGTCATCGAGTACCTGCAGAAGAAAGATCCCAAAGCGGCGGAGAGAGCCAAGTGAGATCTCGGTCTTATGGTCGCAATCTCAGTTTTGGTCTTTCTTCAACCTACTCCGCACCACTTGCCCAAAGAGCCGTATGCATTACAACAGCAGCTCTCGTACTCTCTCGCAACAAGCAGGACGTCACGACCTCGAAGGACTTCAAAAACCTTTCCCTCACCGTAACTCGCATCGTATGTCGAGTCTCGAGTAGATTCTAATCTCAACATGATATCGCTTGCTTTTCCAAGCGCTGGGGAATCGACCTCGATTTTACGTCACGTATTATATAAACAAGTCCTCTCCGGAGTCTTCGTGTTCTTTCTCCTGAAGGTATGAGAAGCACGTCTCCTGTAAGAAGCCAGCCTCTTAAGTACAAAAACATCCGTCCGACGGAAGTTCTTCTCTTGCTTGCAGTTGCTTACACCGCATGTCTCTCATTCTTCCGATCCGTACTCAATTCTTTCTTGCATCGGCAAGTAGAGGAAAAGGGAAGATATGCCTTCTCAAGCGGTTCAATTTTGAAGCGAGCGCCGCCTCTCGGACGTCTATCCTGACAGGACTTGTAAGTAGTGGAAGTTACTTCTCGCGTTTGGCTGCTGCTATAACGACCGCAAACTCTTCCTTCTCTCAAAACTCTGCGCGGGTGCATGCCAGGCAGCGCTACGCTGCGATCGCCCAATTCGCCCCCGACCCGCACGAGTACGGCTTCGCCGCGGCCGCGCGCGCGCAGCCCATCGGCGAGCCTGACGTCACCTGCGAGCTGACGGAGCTGCGCCAGATGGGACCCGCGGCCGCGTCGCGGGCCGACGCGCGCGGCGCGCGGTGCCAGGACGACGAGCACCACTTCGCAATCCTGGTGAGAAGCGGATCGAGGAATTTATGACTTGTTTCTCCAGAAAAGTGTCTGCTAGGGATTCAGCTGCGATGATGCTGCCAATATGCCTGCGTCAAAGCGGAGTGAGCGCCCTCGTTTAATCGCACAGCGCGCGCTCTCTTGATGCGCGCATTGGGAAAGGGCGGAGCTGTTTCTTTATAAAGCTCTTCACATCCCTGTGACGCGAGAGAATCCTGCTTTGCTGCTTGGCAATCTAAAGTGATTTTTTCATCGGTAGCTTTGCCCCACGACTCATTGACACAAAACTTGACCCGTTGAAAACAGCTCGATATTTTCTTGCAGAACGGTTTGGCAGTGCGGAACGGAGCGGCGTACTATCGGAAGGTGTACGAAGCGTACGAAGCGGCGTGGAGCGTCCGCGACCGGCACATGTTCGAAACACTCGTCGGTGAGCAGCCTCCGAGAGACTTTCCTCCGATTGAAAACCCGCCTTGAAAGCACCGCTGATATGAGGGTCTTCTTCTGGGCAAACCTCCTTGCAACGTCGTCAGGCGTGGATGGGCATAATTTTCGGAGTGCTATCACAGCTAAGAATAGTAGCTCGCGCCAGATAGGGCTAAAAATGTTGACGTTGCTGAAATGACATTCCTTGTGACGTCAGCAGGTGTTGAACATTCTATACAAGTCAATAAACATTCAATAAGCAATTCAATAAACATTCAATAAACATACAAGAACCCCTACCCTTCTCTGCGGCTCACGCGAGCAGTGCTGTCCGCAGAGCTGAAGGAGAACTGCGAGCGGCGGTGCGGGCGGCCGTGCAAGGTCGTCGTGTGGGCGCACAACTGCCACGTCAGCGACGCGCGCGCGACGGAGATCGCGTGGGACTGGCACCAGATCAACCTGGGGCAGCTGGTCAAGGAAAAGTACGGGGACAAGGCGCTCATCATCGGGTTCAGGTACACGTTTCTTCTTCCTTTCCGCGCATGTCTTTGGAAGAGATCTGAAAGGATGGCCGACCAACCGGAAAGGGAAACGAGAGAAGGATCGAGTAGAAGCTGGCCGTCGGGTTTTCCTTTCAGCATTTTCATCGATATTTTTTTGCCCTGATCTGCGTCTTTGCCAGAATCCTGGCGAGGAATAGGCGTCTGAGCGTTCGCACCTCGCTCGAGACCTTTGAAGGAACGGAAGCCTTTCTTCCTGGCCGTTTCGCAAGATCAGGTCTCGCCATCTTGCTTTGTCCTGTACTCAACCTGACCAGACTTTAGCGTCGTTACTTTCACGACTCCAGTCCCCTATGTGAGGATACTCTGCACTTCAAAATTCGCCCTCCATTCGAAACTTCAAGTAAGAGCGGCGAGAGTGTACCCCAATGATGCTTCGTGAAATTTGTTGCTGGCCTTTTGTAGTCCTGTTTTGCGTCTGTTAAATGCCCCTCACCCATCTGGTAAAGCAACCCATTCCTCCTTTGTAGCACCCACTACGGCAGTCTGACGGCGGCGCCTGACTGGGGCGCACCGGGCCAGTGCGTGCGGCTGAAGCCGTCGGTTCCCGGTACTCTAGGCTCGGTACTAAACCAGGTAGGCCCCAAACGATCCCTCTCTTTTTGATGGTAGTGGTACGACCGGCGATTTTTGGTTGGAATGCTTCCATAAAATGGCCGACCACTGGATGCTGTACCAGATTTAGCACCACCAAAAGTAGAAAGTGTCTTTGATAAACATGCGTCCGCAGCCTTTCGTCTAAGTGTCCAAGCAGAGGTGCCGACAGTCGTTCTTTTTCCAAACAAATCCTCTCATCCAGTTGCCTGTTTACTGCATGATCTGGAGAGAAGGAGAGATGCGAAGGATAATGACCAGCATCCTTCCGTTCCCTCCAGGTGTCGCCCGCGCCGTTCCTACTAGATTGTACCCGCGTGGAGCCCCGGGAGCTTTGCATTTGGAAGAGGTCCATCGGCCTCGTATACCGAGAGGACGGGGACGAACGCGAGAATTACTACAGAGCGAATGTGAGGCGCTTGATGCGCTCGATCTAGTCAAAACCTTTGTTGCGCTTGATTGACAGACGACGCGTCGGGTTTTTATTTCACCTTGGGTCTGGACAAACTGCCACCGCATTTTAGGGTAGTCAATATTCGAAGCCCACAAGGAATGTCGAAAGAGGGGGAAGGATATTGACCATTTTGCATCAAGTAGACTTGGAGCTCAGACGTAAAGCCTGTAAAACGGTATTCTAAGCACTCAAGCATGTGCTGGTAGCTGACGAGTATGATACAATCATAGCAGGTTCTCAAGTGTTCAAGGGAGCGTTTGACGGACGTGTGTCTCATCTATACAGGTCTTCCAGATGTTTGACAAGATCATATTCATCCCCAAGACGAGCGCTGTCGAACCACTGGACAAAGAGTCGGTGTGGAAGAGGCCGGAGAAAGAAGATGAGATGCCGATGACGTACCCACCAGGGATCTAGCCGATTTCCTTGTCGGACATCTCAAGCGCTAGGTCCCAAGGGATGAAGTGAAACTTAGACGGTATAAAAAGCAATTACTTCATCGTTTTATGGTTGTAGCGCTGCTAGGAGGCGAAGTAGTATGTATTTGAAGTCTGGGCCACGTTCTGCATGGGGGTACGAAGGCATCCAGCCTGACTCAGCTAGACGCCCAAGTGGGTGCCAGAGACGTTTGGTTTGGGGGGCCGGCTCTGCCGGCACTCGAGCAACCCCGGCCCATGTCCCTCGCGTGCAAGATCAGAAGATGCCAAAAAATAGACGTCCGAAAACAGTCAATCATTACCGCTCACCTAGCTAGCGTCGTACCAAGCAAATTAGTGCTTTTTCAGTTGATCATTCAAGTCAATGACAGATGTGATCGCATACCTCTCAGTGCATGGCACGCGGCTCTCGATCTGTTATAACTCAGGCAGATGGTTGAAGGCCTCTTAAAAGGCCCTTCGCGCCAACAAGCGTACCATATATGCAGCTATACTCTGTTATTGTATCGGTTGCACGATCGATTCCGAGCCTTCGACAGTCGATTCATCTACACCAAATTTGACATAATTTTGTACGTGAGCGCTATGCATATGCGCACTCGTGCGTGTCCTATAAATTATTCTCTGCCGGCTAAAATGGCCGTGACTCATGACCGGACATACACAAAGAGATCTAGCTTCAAATGGTCGAACCTCTAGCACGTGTCGGATTATGTCATTGTGTACGCGTATCCATCGACTCATATGCCACCCCTCGCTTCATTGCAGGAAGCTCGCGGAAGCGTAAGCTGCTGCCAGTGGCAGGCCGCCCCATGATGTCGTATGCATGGCAGGCAGGCTGCATGTACGGCCAGCATGCTGGTTTAGAAGAATCTTCGACTTAAGATGAATCAAAAGCGGACTCAGTCTTCATGAGGCGCATAAATCATCACGCTGGACATGCGGCGGTTGGCATCGACGGGCGGCCACAAAGTTTCATGCCAGGTCGGGTCAGCTGTAACCACTTCGAAACGGTACGAAGAGAACTCCAAGATAGCCACAGAGATTGCATAATAAACCTCGCGGTCTGATCGTCGACCGGATACGGGCAGCTCAAAGTCTTCGCTCTCGTCTTATGATTCCAAGCTGACGGCAGAGGGGTTTATCAGCGCAATGCATAAAGGCCTGATGTTGACAGCAAGTGACGCAAAGCAAGGAAATAATTGGTATCGATCCCCGTGAATGATCTCATCAAATGCAAACGTCACCGCCGCTGCGTGCCGCTTTGGAGGGGAGACTTCTAGGCTTTGCCGCAAGGCTTCGCTTACGAAGTTCTGGGGGAAAAGGTCCCAGCTTCAGAACTGCAGCCATTCTTGATAGTAGACGCAGGTTGCAGGGGATATCAGGCCGTCGTCCGAGCATTCGTGCAACACCTAGAAAACCCGAGCAATTGTCAGACGAGTAAAAAGCCCACGCATCGCTTCAAGAATTTATAAAAACAACGTCGGCTAGCCGAAAAGCGGTCCAGAGCCGGGGCAATGCTGCTCTGGACGATCCAATGTTTGCTTCTGTGACGCGTGCTGTGCCGATAGAATAGATAAGGTGGGCTCTGGTGGCCGCGAGCGGGGCAGAAAGTATCACCTGAGAATATCTAGTATAGGTGGGTAGACTAGGTTATCCGGCAAAACATATCAAGACAGTGGTTTGGTAAAGGAAGCGAAAGGCGCCACAAACAAAATGAAGGGCCCCGAAGTCTTCATTTCCTGTGCTTGAGACGGCATCAGGTTTCTAAGAATGAACGAAAGTAGATGTTCGGTGCTATTGCGCAGCTCTGAGGGGCGCCCGAGCACCAACAGGCGGCTGCAGACCTCGATTTTGCTTATTCAAACCTATTCCAAAAGTGTGCAACGTGAGCGATTGTTACGACCACGTTCGGGGCCGTGATAACCCACCGCCTCCGTTTCCGCTCGGCACAGAGTCCAAGAAGAGTCCTCAGCGGGAACCTCGAGCAAAGTAATCGCCCGCAAAAACCTCGTCGGGCACACTCCGAAGGGACCCTCAAGCAGAGGATGCTGCCAATCGGCCGCAACCGAGGAGAAAAGCCAAAAGAAAAGAGGAAAAACGAACAGATGTATAAAGGAAGCGCATAGGGGATCCCATACCGGGCACACCCCGCGCGGTATCGATGTGAATGCGTTCGTCTGGCGAACGTGCCCGGCCGTCCGCGCCCACAAAATAAAATGGAAAAAGGAGGAAAGGAAGAAGAAAAAGCGGCCGGGGGAGGTCTCACCGGGCACACTCCGCATGGTATCGACGTGAAAGCGTTTGTCTCGGGGACGCTCATGGGCGACATCCGATAGAACGTCGTGTCTGCGTCCTCGTCGGGGTCGAACTCCGAAATCTCTTCCACTTCGCCGTCGTATACCAGCGTGTTCGCCACTTGCTGGTAGTCTTCCAGTCGGAGGTCGACCTGGGAGAACGGGGCTGACGTCAGAACGTGACGTGAACAATGCTGGGCTGGAAAAAAGAGGACACTATGATTCCTGATGTCGCAGATTCTATACCAGCGTGTTCGCCACCTGCTGGTAGTCTTCCAGTCGGAGGTCGACCTGGGAAAAGGGGGCTTACGTCAGAACGTGACGTGGCAAAGTGCGGAGCCGAAAAATGGTTACTTCTTTTGACTTCGACGATCGCATTCTACCTTGTTTCGTGTTCGCCACTTGCTGGTAGTCCTCCAATTGGAGATCGACCTGGGAGAACGGGGCTGACGTCAGAAAGTGACGTGGGACAATGCTGCGCTGAAAAATATAGTCTTCCTATTCCTTGATCTCGCCAATCGAGTGTTAGCGTGTTCGCCACTTGCTTGTAGTTTTTGAGTCGGGATCGACCTGGCCGAAAGGGCCTGACATCAGAGCATGACGTGGCAACATGTGTGGGAAAACACTGCTTACGATCCATTGAAGACCTTCTCCAAAGACATTCGGAAGATGAGCTCGACAGAGTGAGTCGCGTGAGGGTGCGATTCGAGAGTGAACGGTCCACTGTGACGCCCAAAGAGCGCTGCTGAACGGAAGTCGCCGAGAAGCCAAAAGTGGTGCCTTAGAGAGAATCCGACTTCACGAGAATCTGATCTGACGAGCAGGATTTGGAGCAGGATTTGGATTAGCAAGGTTCTAAAAGGACTCTCAATATCAAGACTTTCAGGACTCTTGCTCAGGTCTAAAACAAGTGGATTCCTACAGTGCATGAAATAGGTAATGGAATATGGAAGCAAGGATGAGGAATCCTTTTCCTCCCCACCTTGGTCGCGCCCGACGACTTGACGAACGCCGCAATCTCCTCCAGCGTGACCTTTCCCTGGTTCTCCACGAACTTTTTGACGGCCTCGCGCAGCACTCCGATGAACTCCGCGTCAAATTCCTGTTCCGTGTACCAAGCTCCGCCCGTGATCTCGCGCGACGGCTCGATCTCGTACAGCATGTATACCTTGCGGTTCTTGCTCTGCGCAGAGAGGATTTGGGTTAGGATCTTGACGGGACTTTGACGAGATTATGAGGGGTTTATCTATTTTCTGTGGAGAGTCCGAGCGTCTGATGGTGGGGCGCAGGAATATCGTGGAGCATGGACAGTTCACTTGAATCTTGCTGTGCCCCGCGGGAGCGAGAACGATCGACTTCTTTAAGTTTGAGATTTGCATCGTTCTTGACGTTGTGACGATTCGGGACGGCTGATAACCTACAACAAGTAACGCTGGCTGTTTTTTTGTCCTGCGGAGGGCGGAGTTTGTCTCGTTTCCAATGCATTCAAATAAGATTACGCGGTAGTTCACATCCCAGCAACGTGAGGAACAAGCAAAAGATGTGCTGGACGAGAGAAAGCCGGGCTGTGTATACACCCAATCCAATCGTCACTCCTCTGGCGCGTTATCAAACACGGATTATTTGCTTTGCGAAGCAGCCGCGTGAGGTCCAGACGGCGTAATATCTGTGATAAGGACGGTGTAAGCTGGCTTCGTTGAGCTTCGTTAGAAACTCGGAGATTCGTTCTCGCCTTGGTCTGATGCTCCTCCGAACCCCAAACAAGTTGCAGACCTGGAGACTGCTGCCTGATTGAAGACAGTGATAGCAGGTAACAGGTGCGACACTCGTTTCGGAGAGCTGGGCAGGCAAACGATTGTGTCGAAAACTTGAGAAAGCGCTTTTCACATTCTCTGACGGGGTTAATAGGTGGCTTACCGCAACAGATTTGACCGCCTTTATCAGCCGCCGCCCCTCGAGCGTCTTAATAATTTTCGTGATCTGCGGCTGCTGCAGATTGCTCCGCAGCTTTAGATCCCGGGTCCAGATACCTGGAGGAAGGTTATGGTATAACCAAGTGAGTTGGTGATCGTCAACTGCGTAAGTTAGCTCCTAACTTAGCTGATTAGCAAGACCCGCAAGAAGCTGCCAGTACTTCAAACCAGCGGCAGCTTTTTGAAGATGTTGACAGAAGCGAGGCGGTGGGGTTTCGGGCACAGCAGGTTAGCCGGACGCGAAACTCCGCCCCAAAGAATAACCAAAAGTGAAGATGAGTTTCATGCACAGTCTTGCTTGCCTCACCCATGTTTTGCGACGCCTGGATGATCTGATAAACCAGCATTTCTTCGGATCCGAGGCCCCGGAAGCGCACCCGATCCTCCTGCAGAGGGGAAAAGTCACGATAAGCAGCCGCATGGATCTGAGCGCACTATGGAATTGATAAGGACTTCAACACGACAGACCACCCGAAATTCAGGGTCATTACCTGGTTCTGATGAATTTCAGGAGAGCCAATGCCAACGACGACCTGCTGGATACTCACATGAGTAAGGGCATCTGGTCGAATCACACGTAGAAGCAAATCCTCACAAGACAAGTTTAGACAGATAAAGTTCGATGGTTCACCACGCCAACCATGGGCTTGCTTCTCTGCGCTGCACACTCTCGGACAACAATCAGATCTCGGGTCAAGGTAACCCACCTGGTTGACTGGCTTGTAGTAGAGCGTGCTGGCCTGTGTGTACATTTGCAGCTGGTGCCGCGACAGCAGCACATTGAGCGCGGACCCCAGCTCCTCGAGCGGAATGTCCGGCAGCTCATCCTGGAGCATCTTCTGGGTGACGCCCTGCCCAGAAAAAAAGGATATTCAGGACAGTTGGTTTGCTTGTGACTTCAGGAAACTTGGTTTGATTGTGACTTTGTGGCTTGTTTCCATCAAAAAATGTCTGTCTGTGATATTGGAGCCGAACCAGTCGTTCGGTGGATCTTAGCGGCAGGTAACACTTACAACTGGACTGTAATTGGACCATCTTCTGGGTGACGCCCTGCGTAAGAAAGATAAACGATTGGGAATCCCTACTTTGATATTGCGCCCCCTCACCCCCACTCCCCCCAGAAATATGATATCCATCTCTGAGTGACTCAAAACACTCGTCAGGCAACTCATAGCGGCAGGTGACGCAGACACATTTGATGAGACTGCCACAGAACTGGTCCAGCGGGAAGTCGAGGCAACTGGTCCTAGAGCATCTTTGGGTGACGTCCTGCGCAGTAATGGATAGACGTCAGGCAAGTTATGAAGCAGACAATCCAAACGTGGCTGTCTGCGATCTGTGTGAACAGTGTGAGTCTGCGGCTTGTGTGAGCAGCGTATTCCTTTCAAATGGGTTCACTGACAGAACTTTAAACACTGTGCGCCTGCGGGGCCCTGGCAGACTTCTGTCGAGGCCAGCTGTAATTTAAGCCCAGCTTGTGATGAAGTATTGGCTGACGAGTCTCAGAAGTATCGGTGTAATTGGAAAAAGCTACTTTATGCTCGACAATTCCCTTGGACATTCTTTTAACAATTCACAGAAGTCTAAACATCACATACATTCACCCACTCGATGAGGGCTTCCCATTCGTCTCTTGGACTTTACAGCTGCGCCTTTTGGAATATTTGGAAAAGAGGCAGTTGCCTAAGTGGTGGCAATAGATCTCACCAAACCATAACGATTGCAGCTGAGATCTTTCGCAAGAAAATCCCAAGGAAGGGCACTTGCAAGCTGCTTCTTAAACGAGCTTTGTCTCCAAATGGCATCTTGCGTCCCCCCTTACCCCATCGCTTTCCTGACACAGGTTCGCGATTGCTTCCTCCAACCGGAACACCGCCGAGTCTGGGTCCGCTTTCGCCATCCGCACGTCCAGCTCAAATGCACGCCTATCTCTCTATGTGTCCACCTTGCTTTGAGAAAGCTGCCGCTTTATAGTCCTCGTAAACAAGCTCACTGGCGATGGCGCCCTATGAGTAGCATGAGCTTTGAGATTACGAACCACGCTTTAAAACCTTATGCGGCGCCAAAGTACAAGTGAGTGGTGTGCAGTGAATGATCAGGAGGCTTGTACATAGAGCATTTGCTTCCACGCATCACATCATCAAAGCTCTTCACGAACTTGGATTGGCTTGGTGGAGTTCAGAGCTCAATACGAACCGCAATGCTCTTGCTGAAAAATGTCTCATTGATGCTTGGAGCCAAGCTTCTGTCTTCCATAGTGGACCAACAACGTGTTGGCCTGATCAGCAGACAACTAGTTCATCAACAGGGCAGCAAACGAACTGATCAAGCTGTGCATGAGGGAGCTACAGTTCTACATAGCACGGAATGCTGTGCTTGCCAATGCGCCATTCCACCATGCTCAAGATTCAGAAATGCCGCCAAAGCTTGCCAGCGTAGCTGGAATTGGAGGTGTGCAAAGAATGTTGGTCATGCTAAGTTCCCCTTGAAAACCCTACAAAGACCATTACCACACCCACCGCGACTAAGCTGGCCGTTACCACCCGTGTTTGCAATTCAAGCGTTACGTACCCTTTTCCTCTACCGCAAGTCTACTTCAACCTCTCAAGCGCCCGAGTCCAAGCGTAACGCGGAGAGAAGGAAGCCTCTTGCGCGCCCCTTCTCCTACCTCTTTCGCCAAGCAGGTTGATCGGCGCGATCGCTAGGAGCCTGCGGGGCGGATCTCCTCCAAGCTGCAGCCATGGTAAGAGACCTCTCTCCTCCCCTGTCTGCCTTAGCTACCTCTAAGTGGCCATGTGTACCACTTTGTGTGTTTTGAGGGCCTGCGGTGCAACGTCGATTGTGCGAAGCCGCTCCGAGTTTCTCAATGATTGAATGAATGGTAGCAGAGCTGCAATGAACAATCATGAGGAGTAGACGGGTGTTTTTGGCTTTGTGTGCTATATGCACGTGATGCCTTTAGGAGCATATTTTTGCATTTGTCAGTTTGGTCCGCATAAGTGTCTTTGTTGGGCCGAAGCATGGGCTATTGCACCTGGACCATCTGGTGATAAGCCAGTGTGGGTTTACTTTAGCATGTGACCCAGCGCCTTGGTAACGGTTGCCCGGATCATCATAGAGTGCAGAGATGTTGGAACTGTAGGGGCAATCTGGTAAAGGTCTGTCAGAGGTCGTGTGACAGCAGAAAGGATAGCAGAAGATTTGGGCCAGTGGAGAGCTCTCTTTGCAAGATGCGCAGACATTGCACAGAAGCGGGTCCATGTCGATGGAAAACGAGAAGCGCTTATGTGGGCTGGAGGATTCGGGCTGGCTAGAATGGCAGGGCATCGGAGCAAGCATTAATTTAGCTGTGGGGCCAAAACTGAGTTCTGTCACCATCGATGGGCATACTGCTCATTCTGCGCCGAGTAGAAGGGTTTGAGCCCAATCAGGCAACTTCTGTTGGGGCTAGGTTGTGCTGGCTCGAAGGAGGTTCGGAGGAAGGCAACTGGAATGTCAATAGACGGGTGAATTCTTCTATTTTGCTATCAGAAAGAAGAGAGCTGCCCCTTGTAGTCAGGTTACCCAGGCGCATTTGTGTGGGCAATTGGGGAAGGCGGGCAATCGGGGGAGGAATGCAGAGCTCGTGTTTCGGTGGAGTTGCACTGGTTCACCAGTAAACCTCTTACTTGGAGGTCAAGAATGTTTGAGAATCCAAGTGATGACCAAGTCGAAGAATTCAAGCAATGAACAGACTTTGTGATCGGCCTGAAACTACCTTGGCAAGCAGCTGCTGCTCACAACCAAGCAAGACAACCAAGCCAAGAGCAGTGGGAGAGTGTACCGCCCCAGTAATGTAGCGGAGCTGAACTCGATTTGAAGGACGTTCCTTCCCGCAGCCACCAATTCTCTGCGTTACGCCCTCTCGGAAGCTGAGTTGATGTGTGCGCCGCCCTTTCATCTGCAGCCGAAGCAGATTCACGAGATCAAGGACTTCCTCCTGACGGCCCGGAGGAAGGATGCACGCTCGGTGAAGATCAAGAAGACGGGGGATGTGACCAAGTTCAAGGTGCGGTGCAGCCGGTACCTCTACACCCTGGCCGTCGTGGACCAGGACAAGGCCGACAAGCTCAAGCAGTCGCTGCCCCCAGGTGAGGGTTTTTTTCTTTCTCCCACAAATTGCAAGCTGGTTTCTCTTTGTTCTGCCGGTCCCGGTTCTGTGTTAGGTTACAAAGCCGTTAGTACAAGCAGTCACCGCCCCCAGTTTGCGTTTCTCCTTTCTCTTTTTCTACCTTTGGGTTCCTTCCTTCTGACGACAATATCAAGGCCGACAAGCTCAAGCAGTCGCTGCCCCCAGGTGGGGTTCAATCGTCGTCCTTATCTTTCATCTGCGCATCTTTCTTTCCTTGGAGGTGGTAGTTTGTAACTGCAGCAGGTGTCAACGCCGACAAGTTTGAGCAATAAAGTCAGTCTTCCTCTCGTCTTCTCATCTTCGTTCTGGGTTCTCCACCTTTCATTGGGGGTGGGATTTAACGAGATATAAAGACCACTGAGCTCAAGCAGTCGTTGGCCCCAGGTATATTTTAATCCCTTTTTTTTACAATCCTCCTGTTGGTTATTCTGTTTTGGTGGGTCTCTGTCCCGCTTCAGGTCTCAAAGCCCATTAGTCGAACAGTCGCTGCCCCCGCATCAGTAGTGCTGTTTCTCTTTCTCTTTTTCCACTTTGGGCTTCTCCCTTCTGATCACCATATCAAAGCCGACAAGTTGAACGAATCGCTGCCCCCAGGTGATATTCAGTTCGCTTTTGTCAATCGCTGTTTCCAGGTGTCTAGCGATATTTCTGTGGATTTGTATGTGAGGCAGGACACAGGCAAGGTCTGAGGCCGACAAGCTCATCTTGTCTCGCCATTGGGTTACTCCTCCTTTGCTTTGAGGGGAGGGGGGGGATTCTAGACATTACTTTTGGCAAGCTCAGGAGCTCCTGGCCTCTGGCAAGTTTTCGTCAACTTTCTTATCGAGTTGGTGTGCCCTTGTTTTGTGCGTCATTTTCTTGTGCTCTTTGGCTCGGTGGGTTTAAGAGCCGCCAAGCTCAACCACTGCGGCCCCTAGGAAAACATCAAGTTCTCGTGTCTGAGGTTGCGTTTTCTTCCCGGAATTGCAAGTGTCTCTTTTTGTCTCGCCTAGGGGGCCTGTATGACTGGACAAGCAGTCGCCGGTTTCCGGGCTTGCTCTCAGCCTTGCGTATACTGATTCTGTTGGAATGTTTGCAATTCCTGCACTCTCCTGAATACTCTCTATGTTTCTGATTATTAGCTGGCGCTTCGAGTTGCTCGAGGCCCTTAATGGCTGCTTTGCTCTCCCAAGGAGGACTGAATCTCCCATCTTCGTTTGTATCTTGTGTTGTACTTTGACATCTTTCTGCATTCATACGCTCTTTCTCCCCCCCTGGAAAAGTGCGTTCCGTGGTTGATCACCGGTTGATCAGTTTGTTTTTAGCATGAGAGGATCACGTTTGGGTATCGCCAGCAACTTCTAAGAAAACAGGGATTTGGTGTTGGAGGCTCCTTCCAACTCCGAAACTGATCAAGCATTCTCCTTTTTGTGCAGGTCTCCATGTACAAGACATCTAGATATGTGAACAGACCTTCCTCAGCCAAGGCGCAATATTGAGTGCCTGTTGAGGCTTCCTTCCCTTCTGCGATTCAATCATGGACTGCAAACAACCGCTTTGAATGTCAGCCCTCGTATCATCACTTGCACAAGCACACGAGGAATGTGGGCGCGCAATACACTGGTTATGTGGTTTTCGAGTCCTGCTGTGCAAGGCTGTGTGAGTCTGTGTGCTGACACCCAAGGTCAATCGCCACAATGCTACACCATTGCTACATATGGTCGGCAGTGTACAGGTATCATGGATCACCGTCATCTTGCGCGCGGGTTATGCTGTAAGTTGAAATATAGCTGGATTTTGAGCGAATGGTGTCTTTTCAATCGGTTTTTCACGATTTGATTACCTTACGGGTGCAGTACCAGTAATCATGGGCTGCCTGTGACAATTTCGGCCCTGCTATGTCGCATGCATGTTCTACCCATATAAGATTGCAGCGATCCGTCACAAACCGTAATTAAGTTCAATGTGAGTCAAAGCCTGAGCTATCATGATGGCACGCCTAGATATATGCTGCACGCCATGCGCACTGGCCCGGGCGGGTGCGGCTATATTTCATCATGTGTACCCAGGTCATGCGTCCGGGAATCCTGGCATTAATCATTGATCGACTGCAAGTCACAGCGCGCAAGAACTGCATACTACATGACAACAAAACCAAGAATTGGCACATGCATGCATGCTCATGCTAAGTATGATATTACTGGTCCCTGGCCGACGACGTGACGCATGCCCCAGTTCAGTGTGGTAGCTCCGATAATTTAACTTTCTTGGGATACAGTCCCGCAGAAAGACCAGGCTCGTTTATGCGTCCTTATATATTTGACATATAATAGTCCACGATGCGGAAGGCTGGATGCGTATACTAGACTAAGCTACATGCCTGCTTAGATCTCATGGCTACACGTGCGGGTACATCTCTCTCACAAGATCTTGCCTCTACTAGGCTAGGGTCAAAATGCGCTATGGCACAACCTTATGTCTCCAACTGATTGGCCACAGTCCATTATGGCAACGAGCAGCGACTCGACCCAAAGTGCCGCTTCGACGACCTTCCCGAGCTAGCATGATTGCTAGCGTACACTCGCTGCAACCTGACTATCTTTCAACTTTTATCTTCGACTATTGGAACCGGTCAGCGTGCCACACAGCGCAACCTCCCGCTTGCTCTCATTAAGTATGCAGTATGTGCGCCGAACGAGCTCTTACAGCCCCGACTTTAGCTTCCTTCGCTAGCCTCGTTGCTCTGCTTGCGGATTGCTTTATACCACACAAACTGTCCGAGGATGACTAAGTCCATGGCAAGGCAACAAGCGGCGTCCACCAGCCACGGCAGGTTGGGCCCCAACTCCGACCAGGGTCCGCTCCGTACCAAAATGCTGCAACTCGACCCCGAAATACCGTCAGGCAATTCTAGTGAGCCAAAGAGTTTCGATCGGCTCTACTTAACACCATACATGCTGCTGAAGGCTTCGATCGGCTTTACTTAACACCCTACATGCTGCTGAAGGCTTCGAGGAACGAGTCGTACACCTAAACGAATCAGTGAGAACACCGAGTAGGAGCAAGCTGCACAAAGAGTAAAGCCGTCCTCCACTTGCACTGGGAGGGGAACAATGCAATCCGCTCACGAAGACTTCGCAAGGCGCAGCAATCGAAGAGATTACAGAGACTCGAAAACTATTGCGAAAAGGAACCCCAGAGTCTCGGAAGGAAATCGGAAAGAGCCTGCTGTAAGTCGATGCCGTTCGTACAATCAAACCATTGACCTGAGCTTCTACGAGGTAGCACATGCATAGGGAGCTCCCGTAGCCTGTTCGAGCTCGTTAGCACGAGCAACACCTGCCTTGGTTTTTCGCTCAAAGGCAGTCTGACAGGCCAGGAAAGGATGCTATCCCTCTGGTCGCTTAATGCAGAGCACTTGTGACAAGGACACATGAAACTGGACTTTGTGTCTTCCCATTCGCGGGGCATCCTCTGATGTTACATACAGGGCAGGAACCACGTAGATAAGATCGTAGGAAGCTCCATATGGGGGCACGAAAGGTTCAAAAGTAGAAGTACATCCAATTTGCATCTAAGAAAAAGAACAAGGGTAGGAGCCAGGTTAGACCCCGGGACAGAAAGAGCCGAGTAGCAAATTAAAACTCGTTCCAACATCGGAATGCTGAGGGCCGAAAGGTGAATATGCAGACGCGAGAGTAAGGGATTAAGGGTAGCAGCTCACCTGCCCAGGTACGTGGCGTTCCCCGTGATGGCAAAGACAAACATGGACATGGAGAGGCCCTCGACGGAGCCGCGCCGGATGTTGAGCAGGATCTGGGGCAGGCGGCCCATCAGGTAGATGGCCGTCATGGCCCACCCCATCAACAACCCCACCGTGCTGCTCACCTCTGGGAAGAACACGCGGAAATCTGGTTAGGGCTTGGTCAAAGCGATGACCCAAACTGGTTAGAGAAAGCAATGGCCGTCATGGCCCACCCCATCAACAACCCCACCGTGCTGCTCACCTCTGGAAAGAAAAGGACAGAGATCTAGTCAGAGCCGCTTTTAAAACTAGCTTGACGTTAACAAAGAATGGGCGTCATTGCCCACCCCATCAGCAACCCGACCGTGCTGCTCACCCCCAAAAACTAACAAACATAAATCAGGTTAGGGCCTTGAACAAGACCATGGTATGAAGGAATGGTTGACGAGAGCTTCAACTATGACAGCGAGAATAGGATCGGAGACAAAAGTAAGGGACAACGCAAACGAAGCTCACCCGGTTCGAAGATAGACGACTGGCCTGCAAAGCTACCATACCCCGCCTGTAATAGGTCACAAAGGTCGTTGAATCAGTCCGGGGCACTCAACTCCAAAGCACTGGTATTACAGCCTCCTTCATGCCTGCACTGCTTCAAGCAGATGTCAATGTGATTGACCGAGTCCATGCCAACCGCGAGCCACACAGGAGCGCGGGTGATCACTGCCCAAGTAATTTTGGATAAGAAGATGCTCTCAAGCTCCCACGGACCTTTTGTAACTCACCCGTACAGAGACAGCAGGTTGTCAAGTAGCCTCACAACATGCGCTCTCCGCGAACCTTCGGACGCACCTAATCCACTTACATATCCGAAAAAAGAACTCACATGCAGCAGTTTCCGCCCCGAGACCCCCCCACCGCTCAGCATTTCGCCGAACCCGCCTGGGGCCCCTCCTAAGAGAGGGGAAGCAACGAGCTGCACTCCTGTTGTGATCATCATGACCGTACCAATCTGCGATTGACGAGAATGAATGGCTTCAAAGATCACTTCCGATCTCTTGGTCTTTTATCCAGAAACTGATGTCAACATTGCTGTGAAAAATTCCTCTGTGAGCGTCACGTTGCACAGTATTCTTGTAAACACTTGCTTCGAGAATCACCGTGAGAGTTGCCAAGTAGAGTGCTGTCGGAGCAAGTAGGGGCATGGTCAAGCTGCATTCTGAAAGAACAGTCTACATATCGTAATGTCGTTCCGATGTCAAAGCAGGAACCTGTGCAATCAGTCCAGGATGGGAACTGATCAGCTTGACATCAACTACTCCCTTGCCAAAGTATCTTTCTAGCGACCTCTAAGGAACTTTTCTCAACACTCCTCAAGGTCCAGAAACGTGAACGGCCGAAAAGCGAAAGGCCATCCAAAAATCTTTCAGTTCCTTTGACGCAAGGTACCCGCGCAAACGACCCAACACTGGGTTTCGTAATCTTCCTAGAAAGTTGCCTCAAGAGTACTATGAATCACGAAACTGCAATGATGCTTACAGAGTGAGGTCGAAGGGAACATGTAACAAGAAACGGAGTGCGATTCGAGCCTCACCGAATGCAACGAGGGGGACATGGTCATCCGCCGATAGCTGCCATAGCTGTACGAGTTCCCACTGGGCTGCCTAAAACATACGCAGGAGGCTTCATTAAGCAACGTTGTTGGCGACCTATAATGCTATTTCATTGATCGAGAAGCTGAGCCATGAACAAGCGACCACCAGTGAAGACAGGCCATCAATCAGTCTATCACCACGACCGTTTGTCTTGCTGCAGGAGCTTGAAGACGCTCATGCACTCTGATGGGTCCACGAATCAATCTCTTGGGCACTTTTGACAACGGCCAGTTACGTGAAGTCCACACTGTACACATGAGCAGTTTCAGAAAAAGTTGCACCTGACCATGGGAACTTGAACCATGGGAACCTAGTTGGTGACGGCCAAATAAAATCGAAGCAGGGGAAATTATTACTTGCAAAGTCGGAAATGTTTTGGATACGTACTACGGTGGTTAACGACCTTTTAGAGAAGTAGAGTCGGTATTTCTCACGGGTTGCGCTGCCTAGTTGCGTTTGAAGACGGGATTGGCGCCGTTCTTGTCCGTGCCAGCCTCGTCTTTCCATCCCCAGGGATCGTGGTCCCGTCCGCTAGAGAAGGGTCTGATGGAAACAGACCCTCCAGCGAACCCTGCGACCGGCTGCCCTCCTCATTCTCCACTAGAGGAGCCTGTCAAAACAAGCGAGGGCTCAATGTGCTCCTGATTGACTTACAGGGCAGTCATTTTGGCTGTGTCTGAGAACGTGTGTGCAGAATCCTAAGAACGCACGTTCGTAAAGGCAGCCGCATGGTGTTGCTAGTTGAGGCTGAGAGCACTGATCTTAAGTAACTTTCTCCGCAAACAAGTCAAAACTGCCCGAAGACATGTAGTAGGTCCTCATTGTTACTATTTACTGAACAGCTTCCAAACGCTTCCAGATGAACCACTACAATGCCAATCTTGACGTGGATGTTACGAGAAGAGGACAGAGTACATCATTGGCCAGGCATCCTTTTGCCAGACAGGTCTTTCGAGTTGGAGAAGCCTTCCAAACCTTATCCTATAATCATTATCTCCTTTCAATGCTGAAGATAAGTCCCATTTCATTAACGTGGAACCTGTTACATTACGCAAGGGTATACCAGCCAACCACAGCTCCTTGAATGGATGAATATGGAAGATGCAACAGGCGCCACTTGCAGAAGAAATAGAATCCATCACATGTTCTGAATGGAATGTAGAAAGGGCACATTTGTAATCCTTTGTAAGAGGGTCGAAACACTAAAAGTTGCTACTTTAGTCAGGCGACTTGACATAGAGCAAACGACAAAACCCAACATCAAGTCAATGCATCTATGCGATAGATGACATTGAATACAAGGAAAAAGCGGAGAAGACGTATCAGCGTACGTGCATCATCCTTACTGTTATGTGACGTACTAGAGTCAGAGAAACAAAAGCCAGCTGACAGAATCACCATATGCAACACGGTGCACGACCCCAAAGTGATGCTAGTGGCTGCGCACAGTGGTGCTGGAAGCTCACCTTCAAAGCCTCCTCCCGCGAGTTCTTGGGTTTTAGCCACGTGAACCATATATGTTGAAAGACGAGTACCAAAGTGGTCAAAGTGTAGAGCTGCAGAAGGAGAGAATGTACAGAACATGTCTGCGTTGAACATCCGAAAACTCGGTCTTCTTCCTTGTCACAATGCTGCTCTGATCTTTTCCATGCTGTTGTCATACCTATGTCCTATTTTAACTTCTAATGCTGATAAGAATGCTGTGGCTAAAATACCGATTAAGTACTTCCATTCTTTCAGAGTAACGAAAGAGAGGGTTTTCTTTAGAATGGAGTTTGCAACTAAGCTTTTTGGTGGTATGAGTTAAGCACTCACCAGAGCGGTGTAGAATTGTGTGGGGAGGGTCGCTGGGGTGAGATAGCAACCAGTGAGGTTGAAGAGGTCGCTGCAAAACGAATAAAGAAAGATCAAATCCTGAAGAGAGTCAAGGAGGTGCGAAGAAGTTGTGGTGGTTATGCCAGGTGCAACTTGTAGTGGTGATGGACGAGGTTGTTAAAGAAAGCAATGAGGTCATTGTTGATAAAGTCAAGAATCATATATCCAAGTTCTATCCCATTGCTGACAGATTTGCACTCCCTTCTTCTGTCGGGGTTGCACTGCTATGTAATCAGGAAAAAGGACGTAGTAGCCAGACATGTGTTAATCATTGAGTCACAGCAAGTCACCTTCAACATTGTCAGGTACTCTAAAAATGCCAGAGCAACTAACGGCCAAGAATGGAGCAATTTAAAGATCAATAAGCACACTCACCCTATGGTCCAGGTCAAGATGAAGGCAAAGCTGACATGTTCGGAACTGCCTGCCTTCCAATTCGCTATGATCTGTGGAATCTCCGCAACACCCCACGAGAAGATGCTCGCCAGTCCCAGTCCAAAGGAAACCTTGTCCCGCGTGTTGCACACACAATCGTGAAAATACTGAAACACCCAGGCACTGCACTCCCCATCGCTCGGACACGTGACGTCAAACCCCATGGCGTTGCATCAAAAACCCTTGCTAGCACCAATGTGCACTCCTTCTGGTTCTGCAAACCCAAGCTTCACAATTGAACCAGCATCATGGTAAGCCCTGGTTCGGCACCATGACAAGAGAAAGAAGCTGACAAGGAGAGGGAAGCGCGCTGGAAATGTCGAACCATGCCACGAATGCATGCACAGGCAGCATGATGCTAATGCCCTTCCTCCTCCCCTGGACAAAGTGTGAACAGCCGACTCGAAAGTATCCAAGCGACAACCAAAGAGTTCCATTGTTACAAGAGGTCGCTGCTCGGAGCCAGAGACACTGCTCGGGGGCAGCGTGTGCTGACCACTGCCGAGGTTTGCTGACAGGAAACTGGTTTGCACTAACGAGCAAAACAGTTTCAGAATAAGAAAGACAAGCTCACTGGCGCAAAACGGACAAAGAACTTCGGAAGCCAAACATTTTTGGGAATAGACTGCTCGTCGACGCAATGTATTTCAACCGGGCACTGCTCACAGAGCACAACCGAGTGACGTTGGTGGGGTTGGTGGGCGGGTTAGGGTGGGCTGGGGTGGGCTGTGGCGGAACGACTAGGGTGTTGGTTAGGGTTATGTCACTGTATTTAGGTTTCTAGTGTTGGTCGGAGGCTCCCCGGTAGCAATCTGGCCCGGTACAGAGACCGTGCAGTGGTGGGTACCTTAGCTTGCAACGGTTCTTTGAAATCAAGCCTGCGCGGTACCCACCTTTATTGGACGAGCGCCGACTTGCGTACAATTCCGAAAAAAGTTTGGCTTCTTTGTACCCCTTGCCTCACTGGCACGGATTTAGCCAACGGCCCACGGCACATGGCCACCAAACCCGGTACGTAATTTCAGTATCATTGACACTGTTTCACAGAAGCTTTAACCATTCTACGGGCGCAGCCTTATCCTCTAATTTCTTATCCAGATTCGCAGATATCGCCACCTCCTTCAAGTTGAACTGGGAGTGCACGTTTGAAAAGTTTGCAGGCGCTTCCCTTTCCTTGCGCTTTCTCCTCTGCCAACAGAGCTTTGGTAGGGTCCACAGTAGAGGAAGGGGAAAGCAATGGCTTCTGCAACCATGGCTGCTTCCTCATCTGCCGCTGTCGTGCCAAGGACAGCATTCACTCCCTCTGCCAGCAAGGTGATGACCAAACCGTACCAATTTTTGAGAGCTGTTCAGTTTGTGTGCTCAATCCAGTGTCTCCTTGTCCATTTTGGTCTGTTCGGTTGGTCTTATCTTATGGATTTGACAAGTAGCAAGCAACAGGGTAGCGATGTCCAGAGGAGTGTATTGTGGTGACTGTGCTTCCTGCAGTGTCATAAACATCTTAGTTTGACAAGCATAGCCAACTTTTTGGGAAGTTGGTCATTTCTGTGAGCAACCTTCTTGACAGGGCCTGGTTTCACTAGCTATCTTTCTAAACTTCATGGTCAAAGCGTCTAGGTTCGGACTTACTGGTAGAAGTACCTTTACCAAGAAGGTGCTGAGAAGGCCTTTGTAATTCCAACAGGCATGCTTAGTCCTTGTGCGGCACGGCTCTTTGCAGTAGACAAATCTGCCAGAACCTGATGCGCAGTTAAGCCCTTTACAATGGTCTGGCAACAGCATTGGTTGGATGGAGCTAATGATGATTCACTGAGGTCAGCACAGATATTGGAAAGCACAAATCAAAGCAGAGACGTCCGCACTGCCTGTTTTTGCTGGATGGGGCAGCATTCTAGCACTTTGAGGTAGTATGTGCAGCTTTTCGGTACCGGAGGCATCGCCATTTCTCCGAAGCTGCCTGCCAGTTGTGAGGCGTTATGTCAAGACCATATAACAGCTTGCGCCCTTCTGAGTCGAGGGCCTCAATCTGAGATTTTCCAAGAGCAGCCTGCTCTCTCTCCGATCGCAGGTTCAGGATTGAAATACATTTGGTAGAGATGGGGATAGGAGCAACAGATTGGGAGGTTGGTCGTTGGGGCACATTCATTACGATCTCCTCGTTGTTGCAGCTGATCTGGTCAACCAAGCACAGCGAGTCCTCACAGAGGCCCATACAGCAACAAATCGACTCTTGCAGTATGCAGCATCACAACCATGTGACTTTTGCTTCTCACAACAGGCGCTGTGGTCAACTCGGGCCAGGTGTCTTATTGCAGGTTTGAGGATGAAACATTGGTCAAACAAATCAAGAACGCGTCTCTTCTGGTTCCTCTGCTTCTAACCCTGACTCTTCAACTTCTCGTTGCTTCTGCAGCTTGGCTCCTCTTCCAATGGCCTCGCTACGAGCGTAAAGCCCTTTGTGGCTCAGGGGAGCGTTGTGAGGCAGGGCAAGAGGGCTGCCAAGGTTGTCAGCATGGCCGCGGTCGCTAGCGACAAGGTTCCTGACATGAACAAGAGGGTCACAATGAACCTCCTCCTTGTCGGAGCCCTCTCCCTTCCTGCGGCTGGCCTCCTCGGACCCTATGCCTACTTCTTCGTGCCCCCTTCGTGAGTTACCGGTTCCCCTGCTCGCGCGAATCCTTGCGGGGTTCTCAGACAGCTTGGTAGCTTTTTCTAGAAAGGCGACTGTCCGGAAATGACATGCTGCGGTTCCTAGGTTTCTGCAGTCTCAGGGAGAGTGCTCAGCAGAAGCTGCATGCGTATGCATCTGGTCCGCTGAACCCTAATTTGATGTTAGCATTTGCTAAGGGGTTAAGCATGGATTATTCTGGGTTCTTGAGTACACGAGAAGAAAGTCCGTTGTGCGCTGCAGATCCGGCTCGGCTGGCGGTGGTGTTGTTGCCAAGGACGCCTTGGGCAATGACGTTGCGGTCAGCAAGTGGACAAAGACGCATCTTGCCAATGACAAGTCCCTTGTGCAGGGCCTGAAGGTGAGGTTCACACTAGGTCTGCCACTGCTCGAGTTAGAACTAGTCTGAAGCAATAAAGAGTGCAGCCTATCAGGGTCGGAAGCAAAAAAGAGCAGTGATTGCAAATGGAGGACAAGCAGAAGCGCTGTTCATTGAACAGCCTCCATATGCCTGCAGATTTCAATCGCACGACCACAAGTGCCGCCGTCAGCCAGTCCTTGCATTGGCACTTACGTATGTCTTTTTGAGATTTCTCTCGTGCAAACTCGGCGGTTGCCACCCCCTCAGGTACTCGGAACTTTCTGATCGACATAGGCTATGGTAGTAAAAGCAGCACTTCCAACTTTGCAGGGTGACCCGACATACCTGACCGTCAAGGAGGACCTTTCCATCACGACGTTCGGGATCAACGCCGTGTGCACTCACTTGGGTTGCGTTGTGCCGTGGAACCAAGCGGAGAACAAGTTCATGTGCCCCTGCCACGGGTCTCAGTACAACTCCGAGGGCAAGGTCGTCCGCGGGCCCGCTCCTCTCGTGAGTGTCCAAAACGCGTCCAAAATATTTCCTAGTTCTCTCAAAACCTTCTGAAATTCAAACCCAGTTTCAATAGACCCTAGTCTTGATCGTTGTTTCGTTTATTTAAACCTGCTCTCACTCAGTTCTATTGTATGTTTCGTGCAGACCAGTCCCTAACCTGTCTCAAAACCCCTGCACATAATCTGAACCGTGCCCTCTGCTTTCTTGATTTAGTTCGATTGTATTGCAACGGAGGCAGCAACGTCTGTGCATCACTTCACTTGCTTGCCCTTTCATGCTGCACAATTGCAAGTTCTCTGTTTGCAGCCTTTTGCACTTGCTCGCTGGCTGCTCTGTGTTTCAGTTTTCATAAATGGATGTTCTTCGAAATTGTTGAAGCTAAAAGTACTGAAGGTAGTGAGTAGGCTGCTCCACGAAAGGTCCAGCTTGAACTTTGCATGACGCTTTGCATCTTCGATTTCACGCATCTCACTAGAAACCCTTGAATTTTTGCAGTCATTGGCCCTAGCTCACGCTGACACTGTTGACGACAAGGTCGTGTTGTCCCCCTGGACCGAGACGGACTTCAGAACTGGCGAGAAGCCCTGGTGGTCTTAGAGCTTGTGCTGCGGACCACATTTTCCGTTGGTTGCATAGAAAGGTCGAAGAGGATCCAACGATGGGGGGATATGGTCGTATCGCTCAGTTGATGCATCCTAATTTCGATTTGTGTAAAATTCATCTGTTGACTCAAGGCTAGGCCAGTTGAGCATTGGACTGCTTCCATTGTACAACCCTTTAGCAGAGTCGCGCAGAGGATGACAACAGTGTCATCCCCAAGTTCTCAATTCACCACTCCGAGTTTTTCAATACTTGGCACGCACCGTGGGTCGGTTGTGCCTTGGGATTGGTTATGGAATTGCTGTGCTTCCGCTCACACAGGTTTGAAACTGCGTCCGTTCCATATTCCCCCATGTGGGTTTGCATCATGCAAAGCTGCACAAGATTTGCAATCTTGGTGATATGTCCCTATCTTTTCCAGAAAGGTCCTGAATCTAGAATAGCCATGGCAGGTTATTGCTGATGCACATTCACGGTGTTCGAAAATAGTCGAGTGCATGACATATATAATTGCTAGTAAACATCGACATGAGCCAAGCTCGCACGCAATGAGTTTCTTATACAATGAGTCCATCATGCATGCCTCAATTCGAAAGAGAACATGTCATGAATGATGTTCTCAGCATGTCCCAGGGCCGGCCATGCACATGCACGGCTAGACTATGAGCGCTTCACATGCAGGCATGTGGCCAACGATGCACATGCAACAATACAGTCATGCTAGAGGTTCGATCATAAACCGCAACTACCTAAACTTAAGATGACTTTTGGGCAACAGGACTATATATGAAATCGATCTCGTCCATATGCAATTTGCAAATCTGAATTTTTTGATTATGTGCTGCAACTTTATGGTGTATAAGAGGGATCGATCTAGCTAGGAGCTATGAACAGCGATCGAAGCTATATGCAGTCTCATGCAATATACAGCCCGCACTGCATGCCAGATAGATGCACTGAGCAGTGCATGAGCGGCAGCTTGCCAGGCCTATGCGTGCATGCCATACGGCTCAACTTAGCAATTTCAACATACACATTCGATTATCAGGGACATGTGCGGAATTGTGCGACACCGCGACATTGTTCGAACTCGATCCAAGATTTGAGCATGAAAACCCACTCTTTTCGAGCGTGACTCAAAGGTACTGACATGTAAGGTGTCTGTCGACTAGCCTTGTCTGTTTGCCGGACTTAGCCTAAACCCTCCTAAAGCTCCTAATGCGAGAGCCATATTTGCCCCACTTTTTGACAATGCAACTATTGCGATCTGATTTAGGGTGCAATGTGTATACCTTTTGATGCAACGTGTTTACCTGGACAATGACGACCTAGCGCTCTTTTGAAAGCCTAGCGCTCTAATAAATGCGTGATGAGCTGGTCTCTACCTTACGCACATGAGCAGTGACGCTCATGACTCCAAATGCAGGCAGTAACACCACTGTTTACCAAATGATAATGTCAAGCTAAAGTACAAGAGCTAAGCTAGCGTAGCAAGCCGTGGAGGTATATACGCCCACTCAAAAGTGCGCCTCAAACTACCACGCAACCTTTGCATAGGCCTCAGCGCAAGCCGCCATTGAAGGTGGATGATTTTCTCATCAGATCTCTTGATCACGGTCTATCCTCCCCGAAACCTCTCTTCCCGCCACTCCCTTTTGTCACAATTTGATTCTCTTCCAACGGGGAATGGCATACAAAAAGGCACATGCCCCTTGCCCGGCTGCTACCGCTTCCCTGGCAGCTGCTCGCGCCGGTCCCAAAAGTTGAGGCTCTGATTCTCTTCCTTCAACTGGAATGCGAGCCCCATGTTCTCTTGGCCCTCCAGGCCTCCGAGGGGCAATTCGTGGGAGCCGTAAAAGGAGGATAGCAGGTTGGGCGTGTCGAAAGAGCCCACCAGTCGCGGCTGCTCCTCGGAGGGCCTCTGCAGGTCCAGCCCGAGCGCCTCCGCGACCGCCAGACTAGTTGCCGAGGCTGCAACCGGTACAAAAAGACGGGCGTCAGTCCCCACCGCAAGCTCAGCCGTTATATCCGGTAGCGGCTGCTGTTAGAGACGTTTCTGCTTTCAATCTGGCTCTGAGACCGGGGCACTCTCAAGAGTCGACCAATGCTCCCTGATAGAAAACAATTGACCTAAAGCAAGCGCAGACTTGAGAGTCGGTATGTCGAAAACATGGGCCATTAGCAGTGGAGAGGATAAGGGCGCTTCACAATGCGCTGATCAAAGTAGGACATGCATGAAGCTGTTGAAAGTCTGAAAGGGGAGTAAACATTGTACATCCAACCCGGCAGACATCGTTGTCCTCCTAAAGGTCGAGCAAACGGACAGTGGCCTTGCGACAACATAGAAAGACGATGCAAGGGAAACTCGCAACTTCGTTTGAAAATTGTTCTGGCTTACGTTGTGAAGTTGGCAGAGCGGGTCCCGTACCGCCTATTTCCGGTTCCGGTTTGGTAGGGCTTGGCAGGACGGGACTGCACAACAGCGATCGTTGTCATCTTGGTGGCTTGAGAAAACAATGGGTCAGTCAAGTCTTACTTGCCAATACCAAATGCTGTTCGCTTCCGCAATACCTTGCGTCTGAAAGAAGAACCACCTTCAGATGTGAACCTGTGGGCGTCGACAATAACACCTCGTTTGAGAAACCAGCGGAGTCAGCCCGCAGCAAGATAAAGTGGCCAACGAAGATGATGCAATCTTTTCGGGGCCCAAAAGTTAGTAACATCGCCGTCTGGGAATATCTCAAAGAGACTCGAATATCAGCCTGCATCTAAAACTGCGACGGCTATAGTGCTGAAGGGTCTGCAAGAGGGAAGCAGTAGCCCTCCCTATCCAAACGGTTCCACCGGTTATCTCACAATAGATGTGTTGTTTGACTTCTAGATAAACCCTTATGGCATGCTCGATCGGCGCCCGCTTTACCCTAGCGCAGGCGAAACAGCATCAAGAATACAAAGATAGGAGTGGACAACAGTAGGAACCAAAAGGAAAACCAACAAACACAACAACGTTGGGAACGTCGCCAAGAAGGAGATCCGAGAAACAACGGTGTTCAGAAACTCAAGAAATGGAAGGTCAACATAACAAAACAGTTACACTGAAGGAGACCAACGAGCACAACAACTAGAATGCTGAGACGGGAAAAGGTAACAGTTTCGGGAATGAGGAGACAGAACTACGGCGCCCCACCTGTGGCCCTTGAACAGGTTGAGGTGGCCCAGCAGCTTGTCCTTGCGGCTGAAGGTCGTTTTGCACGAGCACGTCCACTTCTCACGCCCACAGTGCTTCTCGTGCGTCTTCAGGTCCGCCACCACCGAAAACTTCTTGGCTCCGCACTTGCTGCAATGCCGCAGAGGCTGGATTGCTCACACTTTGAACCTTTCGCAAGCTGTTACAGCGGAATCTGGTCTGACATGCATCGCTATGGACGACCAAGTCAAACGGTCTACAAGTTACAGCTTTGGAAGATGTTCGCATGCCGACACTGTTCCGACTGGAAGCGACACTGGGAGCTTTGCAGACTCCTGTAGCAATCATCACAAGAGCGACCACGGCAGCGCGCAGGACAAGCCAGGCTCTCAAAAGGCTGGGCTTTGTAACTAGAATGCCTGCACTACTTCAGTTGCGTCGATCTTCGAATCTCCGCAAAACGATAGTTGCTAAGGGTATTGCTGAACAAATACTGGGCTGCACAAGCACCTTCCCAATCAAACCAACCCAGCCAGTTGGTACGGTACCTCATTACCCACGTCGCTTAGTGAGCAATGGGTTGCTGTAATGAGAAATGAAAAGCCTCAGCCTGCTGTCAAGCCTTACCTGCAGGAGAGGACCTTGGGGCAGTGGCTCCGCCGGTAGTGGTTCTTCACGCACAGCATCGTCTTGAGCGGCTGGAACTTGGAGTGCTTCCGGTTGCGCTTGCAACCGACGTGGGGACAGCTGAACCTGCAATCAAACAGGGGCCGCAGCCATCAGCATATCAAGTTCCAGGGCAACATTGAGGAACTTGCAACTGCGGAGATTATCGATCTCCCAAAACATTCCTGCGGCGTCAACCTTGAACAATTAGGCAAATCCTATAGACTGCTTTGCCAGCCTTGAAGACTTGTGGACGCTGCAACAACACCAGACACACCCCAAGCAGCGACTTCTGAGAATCTCAGATGCTGATCTCAATTCTTCAGTGAGATCCATGCCGCTTCGACTCTCACCATACATGGTGGAAGGCACCTCAACTTAAGCTGACTCCCATGACGGCCAACTTTCCCAAACCACTGTACGAATAATTTAGCAAAGTACAGAAGCGAGTGCCGCTGCCGGAGAAAGGTTTATGTACGAACCTTTTCGGTCGCAAGGTTCCAGATTCCTGTGGTTTGTCTGGCTTCGCGAGCGCGGCTGCAGTCTTGTACTGGTCCCCATGGCCCCGCATGTGCATACGCAGGTTTGCATCCCGCTTAAACCCTGCACGTCGTTAGTTCAAATGAGACCGTACAGTGTTGACAAGTGTGGTCCAAAATAGCAGCCCTATGTGACGGTGTTACGATGAAGGCTGTGGAAAGATGAAACATGGATTCCACATCAGCTGGTGACAGAGCATGATAGAACGTCATGCCTTGCGACAAAGTCACTAGGACATCTGATATGACCCTCAGCCAGTTTTGGGATGCTGGTCTGGCCGGAGGGGATGCCAACCCCACCTTTGTTGCAGATCTCGCAGAAGTGCGTGTGCTCGGCCAGGATCTCCATCGCGTCTAGTTCCATGACATCGTACGAGCCCTCTGCACAAAGCCTCTGGTTACATGGAGTTCGCGCTTCTTACTGGCTGAGTGAAACGAGTAAGGAACGACAGCAACGGCTCGCCATGTGCAAGTAAATGTAGCCAGTGAGCGGCCCTCCCAAAAGTCAACAATTCTGGCAAAATGCAGGCCAGTAGAGCCGCTGCGTCAAAGAGAGACATCCGGGGCAGAAGACCTGAGAGACTTCAAAGAGTGGTAGATGCAAGCTCGCTAACATGCCGGACAAGATGATGAAGCTTCCAGTGCAATCGCCCCACCATTGGGACCTATACTGGCCTTGGCAGACGGATCGCTGGAAACAGCCAGGTAACAAACCCCTTCTAAAACAAGAGCCGCTGGTCAGATCTGCAGCTTTGCATTCTGATCAGTGCACGAATGCAGATGCAGGAGCTTCCGAAACCTCCTGGCACAAAACCATCGGGTCTATTTCAGATCTGAGACGCTCGCCCCATTCGCCAGAATTGATTGCACAGCTTTCACTAACCTTCCGCCGAGCAGAAGAGGCCGCAAGGTAGTACCTCAACCAGCATACAGACACTTAATAAGAATTTCCAAGAAAAGAGGAATGGGCGCAGCCTGAACACTTACCAGGCAGATTCTCCTCCGAGTCATAGTCCTCCTTATACGACCCCACACCCCCCTGCTCCTCCTCCTTGTCCGACGCCTGCTGCGTCAACTCCCCCCCCACGTTTCGAACACTGTTCCCGTCTGGCAACCCAAAGCTTGAGATGTTTGCTGATGTAGTGTTAAGAGCAGCGCTCCCTGCCGTTCCCCTGGCGCTATTCAGCCGGTCACCTGGGAGAGGTTGAGTAGCCGGCAGAAGACCTGCTGCTGCGGAAGCTAGCTGAGCCATAGAGGCTTGCAAAACATTGGCCACGCCGATGGTGGCCGCTTCTTGCTGGGAGCGACTGGTGCCGTGTTGGTTCAGGAGGGGGATAAGGGCTTGGAGAGTGGCGATGTTCTGCAATACAAGATGCTGTGGTGTCACCGAAGTTCGCAGAGAAGGATTGAGAATGCTGTTCAAAATGGGCATTAAGAAAGAAGCGCAGTCGCCCACAGAAAAAAAGACGATTAGGTATCTGCTTCCCCCGTCAACAAAAGAATAAGAAAAGGAGGCATCAATAGTTACAAATCGTTACAAAGGCCAAGCAATGTTGTTGAAGCGAGCATGTTTGTAAGTAAGGATCTGAGTTACAATGGCAACGAAGGAACTAGCCCTCCGATGCGCAAGTCAAGAAAGTCAAGAAGCTGACTTTCCGCTTCCACAGGCCAAATGAATTTCTTAGCGTTGCACATCTCAGAAACTAGCCCCCCGATGCGCTTCTACAGATATCAATCTTCTTGGGAAGTTTTTGCAGCACCAACATTGTAACTGGCAGTGCATGCAAATGCATGGATGCACAACGAAGTAAGTTTCATTCCTCGGAACATTGCTCATGTGTGATCATGGAGCAACTGCTTTACATTCAACAAGACTAGGCACAGAAATGGAGAGCGCCAGGTTACACACAGCCTCACCAATCCCAAGCTGCAAGATTGCAATGCTATGCAAAGAGCACTTACTTCGACAGAAGACCTGTCTCAAGAAACAAATCCGAACCCTGAAATTTCAGTGAAACCATGGTAGAAGCCACAGTAAACTAGACGGATAGACTGTGAGGGAACAAGAGCAAAACCTCTAGCATTCAACAAAAGCAAGGTGAACTGATAGTTGTACGTTTTTTTTTGCAGCAGCTCTCACCTTCTGCAACTGGTTCAACGTGCTAAGCAGCGAGCTGGGAAACAGCATGGCCTCTCCTCCTCCAGTTGTGTCCTGTGCTAAAGGGCCACCTGCTAGCCCCGCCTGCAAGAATGCCGCTAGAGCAGCATGACTGCTCATCCCCCCCCCTGGCAACTGCAAGTTCCCGAGCATCAAACCTTGGGACGAGCTCAAGTTGTGCGCAGCCTGAAACCCGTGGTCCTGACCTAAGGGCTGGCGGTCCAACTGAGGGCGAAAATCAAGGCGTGCATGGCTGAGCTGGTCGTGCAAACCCCTGGACGCGGACTGGTAGGGGTCCCTCCCCGCAAGTGGCACACCCGCCAGGTCTAAGAAAGACTGGGGCCCGGGGTTGCTCGCCATTTCCCCACCGAAGAAGCCGGACTTATCATGAAGATGCTGGAATGACATCCTTGCGGCAGGAAAGGACACCTTTATCCTAGCTCCTCAAGCGGTAACGCTGAGGACGATCATCGCTTTTATTGAAGGAACCATAGCACAGCCAACTTGAAGACAAGCTTGACATGTGGCCTAGACAAAGCTGGAATGCATAGTCTAATGGGGGTCCCTGACGTGGTTGATACCCCTGGGTCCAGGCGCAAGCAAACCAACGATCCTTCAGACGCCTGCTTTTGATTCCAAGCTCTGGAAGGGTTCAGGGTCGTGAACATTCCTGTGGGTATTTGCTCCACCTCTTTGGGATCTAGGAGTTGCACACCGAGGGGGCTGCTCGTGAACTCCTTGTAAACTGCGGGTCCACCATGAGGATCACTGCCATCAGGCCAAGGACCACCTGAGGTGACCTGACTACCGAGCTAGGGCGCCATGATCCATTTGCATGAGCAAGATGACTCGGCAACTCGGACCGCCTGGGCGCAAGACGAGTGAAGGAAAACTCTCCAAAGTTGGAAGCGTCGTGACTCGTGTGCCCAGGGCCAGAGTACGGTACTCAAAGACTGAATGACAAGAGTCTAGA